>JAPMOQ010024749.1:0-28834 GCA_026543055.1 Argiope trifasciata | reverse complement strand
ATAATCACTTGGCATCAAAAATGTGTTCCTAGATTTTGGTTCATTTCTAGACCCATATTATTTAAAACACATGTTGGAATTTTTATGTAAATACCCCTATTAGTTTTCTAAATATAATGTTAACAGTGGAGGACGTTCATGAAAATGAAAGTTTTGAGAAAGTTGAAAGTAAAAACTAATTTCCCATGAAAAATGTGTGACCCTGAGTGATAGGTTAGGCTTTCCTTTTCCTAAAAAAGATAAACTGTCTTGGAAAGAGAATTCTAAACCAGAAGAAATAACAATGAAAACTATTCGTCAATAAGGTAGGTAACCAATATTTTTAACGTAATCGGTTACCTTAAATCTCTACATGATCAGATCATGTTGAAGTAGCAGTATTTGTCGATACAGTAATTGAAACGATTGAACGGAGTAGTATACAATATTTAAAATGACTGAAAAAGATAAGAAAATAAATGCTTCTATTATATGCTCACCTTTAAGTTATATTTTCAGATTACAAATCGAATACTTAAATTTCGAGCAACAATCCTCAGTTCTTCAGTGATTTTACCAACTGTAATCAAAAATACAAACTCTGTTATCATGGTAACAATGTTCATAAGGATATTATAAAATATTTTGTGCATCCATGACATTTCAAGATATCTGGATTTCAATCAATGTTGAGATAATATCACTTCAATTAACGTTTGATAGCGTTTATGCAAAATAAAATTTTTAAATTTTACTGTGAATAAACACTATAACCATAGCTCAGATAATTCAATGAAAGAAAGTGTGAAAAACTTTCTCTTTTTCTGTTAATGGAATTAATGAAATCAAAAATATATTCTACAAAAGATAGGGATTTTAAAAAACGGAAAACTAAGGACACTTGTTTCTTATAACTGTTGATAAAATGAGTGAAATGCGAGGTTAAATTTATTTTGGTTAATGTCAAATATAGCCACAATTGCATTATATTATTCGACTTCAGCAATAATTTTATGGCAGATAATAAATATAACATATAGAACGCATTAGACATATTCCGACACTCGAAAATTTGAACTTCGTCCAGCTGGCATTCGTTTATTGGTAATAAAAAATCTGGACATATTAGGGAGTTCTGAATTAACAAATAAGGATTCATTTAATGCTTTACCGTTAAGTCGTACTCACATGAAGGTTATAAATAATTCAGGGGTGTATTTTTTAATCATCAAAACAATCAGTTTTTAACATATAAAAAGATAACATTCCTAGATATACTTTCGATATACTTCCTAGATATACCGTTGGTCGAGAGAAGGCTTTTATTATTGGCATTAGATTTTAAACCATGTGGTAACCGAAATCCTTTCAAGACCAACACCAACATCACTGTTGTAGTTGGACTACCCAAATTTGCTTCCTAATCGATAATATGTTTACTATTATATAGGACCTACAATGGTTGATATGAAACATTTTGAATCCAAGCAGTCGGCAGTGCACTAAATATAATATTTCAGACTGCAATATCAAATGCCAGGAAACACATTTGACATTTCAAACTTTTAATAAAAAGAAACGATAATAATGTTTTCATGTAAATGATAGTTGTTTCTGTGATACGCGAGTGGCAATGGAAATTAAAGTGTAATAAAATAAAGAATTATGTTTTTACCATTTTATTTACTCATGTATAAAAATCATCTAATGCTTAAATGTCTGTCTATTTAAGTAGATATTTTGTATACATTGTTTTATAATTTAAAACAGTGTGATAAGCAACCTTAACCTTTTCACGACGGGGCACCTTTGTTTAAGACACGCGCTCAGGACGAAGCGGAAGTGAAAGGAATTATGCTACAGGACGGATTTTTTGCTCCACTAGGCCTAAGTTTAGAAAAAAAAATCGCAGATAATTAAGTTTAAGTCCTACCACCGTAATTTTTGGAAGTATTTTAGATTATTACGTAATCTGTCTTATAGCATTAAAACTAGACTTTAATAAGGTTTTTCCTTCAATTTATCAGAAAAAAAATATATAAAAGTTTGCTTACCTTGGGAAATAATTTTTGAAATTGCTATTCCAATTATTCCAAAATTTTAATTGACAAAACACACTAATATACTTCCATATTAATAAAAAATATACGACAAAGGCTATTTACAAAAAGAAATAATAAAATTTAAAATGAAGACTGAGCGTGGAAAATTTCGAAGCAGGGAGTTCTACGTTGCATGATTTGCTAGCTGGTTGTTGCATCGCTAGTTGGTTTATTTACCATACGAGTATATTCATCCTCTGATAAATAACGCTTCCTCGCCATAATAATCTAGAGTCAAGGCTTTCCGAAATAACAAGAGAAGTGCTTAAAATATGTCCGGAAGCAATACAAATTGTAACAAAACTGATGCTCAAACCCTAAAAGACCCCACATAGTAGCGAAAACAAACGAAAAATAAGTGTTCGGAGAGCTATCAGAAGCGAGAATGATTATATTACTTGGAAAGTTTAAGAGCCGAGCTGCGTTTATTTACATTACGATTTCCCTCCTCCCCAGCCACAGCTGACAAGCAAAATACAAAAAACAACCAGAATATAAACAATCTGAAGGTCTGAATACTAAAACTACGTTCAGTTTAAATGTAATGGACACAGAGTGCCATCTAGTAGCTATTAAAAATTGTTTCAGCTAAAATGCATATCTGCACTGCCCGTTCACTAGGCTAGTTCTCTAGGCTAGAAGTGCACGGGTGAACCACCCGGGCCTCACATGCGTCCGTACGAAATGCATATATGATTCGCCCATCGCGAAGAGGTTAAGCATAGAACTTTTAGAAAAATTTCAATCGAATCTTCTACTCTGTTTGAGAATTACATAACTAAGCAGGCGTATTTAATTAAGCCGCGAGTAATTAGGTAAATTAAGCCGCGAGTAACGGAAACAAAAGGATCCAATAATTTAATGCAAAGAAATTAAAATACATTATAAATATAATTGCGATTCTCAATAAATATAATTAGAAACAAAAAGTTCCAATTACTTATAGCTTAAAATGTATAATAGATTATAGATATGATTGCTATTCTCAATAAATTTAATAAGAAAAAAATTAGTTCAAAATACTTATTGGATCAAAATTAAAACAGATCATAAATATAATTGTGAATCTTATTTATTTCAAAATTTATTACCTGCCCCTTACTAATGAAATTTGGATTATTGATATCTTCATTTTTTTAATTCAAAATGTGTTTTCCTTTTTAGAACAAAATTAAAACGCTTTTTAAAATATGTTTTATATCTCTCTACATTTTTCTTTTACCAATATTATAAATATTTTCCTTTTTATTGTAATCTATGTAATTAGATAATCCAAAAGATGCTTTTAAATATTTTAGAAGTCTTATACAAAAACTATTATTTCCTTCTGACCAGCTTGTTTCAATACATATAATCAGTAAGGTGAATTTCTGTTAGAATTAGTTCAGGAACAACGTGATCTTAATGCATGATCTTCAAACTAACCTTCTTTGTTTCTTTCATAAAATTTTCATCTTGCTACTCTTTTTTTATTTATTTTTTACTAATGATTTCTTTTTATTTCCATTCCATTTGGATTGATTTATTAGGATTTACTGACATCAAAGTTAGAAATATCGGTATACTCTGAAACAGGAAAAAGTTGTGATAATTTTTTAATTAAATAATATAGTGAAATGTTAATGATCTAACTTCTCATCGGATTGTGCAAAAATAATATAAATAAATCTGTTAATTTATGAAATTAAACCAATGAAAATAAAATTGCTGAGCTTAGAATTCCAATACAAAAGCAGTGAAGATATTATGAAAAGCTAAATTCAAAGCATTTTTACTATATAATTGTGCTTCATGCAGTTAAATATTTATCACATTTCTTGCAATTGCATTTAATTTTATATAATTAATATAGAAAGTTACCAATGATATTAATGAAGTCGTAAACTTTTCCTTCTATATTACTGGCATAGGGAACTTGTACAAAATATAAAAAATAAAGGTGATAGCAATGTTTACAAAATTTCATTAAAAATATTTTTATTCAGCATTATTTGATCTAATTAATTTACAAATGATCATTTACGAGAGAATTTGATTAGTAGCAGGCATAGAGAAAGATAATTTAGTAGCTTATACGTTAATTAATTTAATAATTAGAATGTAACATAGTTTAAGTTTGTAATCTGTCTTTAAAATTTGTGAGAGAAAGTACATTAATTAGGAATGAAAGCTTCATTTGAATAATTATTACTATTCAATGAATAATTTGAGCATTCATAAGAGATCATATAATGATTGGAGCTATGCAGATGAACGTGTGGATTATTTTCTGTTTCAAACAGAAGTTGTCATTGAATAGTACACTATGGTTATTTCATAAATCATCAAATGAAAAGAAGATAATGAAAGTTACCACAGTTCAGTGGGGAAAAGAGAATGAAAGAAATTTCTTATATTGAATTACATGAAGGACAGGGAAAATATTGACAAAAATGGAACATTATAAAATAAATAATTTAGTTCAGCTAATGATATAAATTTCATTGTTGTATGCAGTATTCTAAAAAAAATATTTTTCAATTTAAATGATTTCTTCCACAAATTTTTTTATTAGTAGAAAATACTATATTGTTATTTAGGAATTTTTTTTAAAAAACCTAATTTTTTTTAATGTACTGGAATTTTTTTCTTTGTTTTAACTTACATCATACCTTCCATTTTTTAAGTACAATATTAAGCACTGCTACTGGCAGTTCCACACATAAAAAAAATTCTCTTACACTATTTTCGATGGTACAGATGATTCGAAATTCTGTTAAAACTACTAAACCTATCTCTAATCAATCCCATAATTATATTTTTCTTTTAACACTTTAAAAAAGGTGTGTTCTGATTAAAATTGAAAAAATTGTAATATTTCATTGATTCATTAGATTTAAAATGTTCAAATTCTATGAACCAGAATACCTCCCTAATTCACGTTTCCGGCATTTTTTATGAAGTTTACGAAAATATATGATTATACATATGATATGGACATCTGCCTCTATTACTTAACATTTCTGAAAAAATTACAAAAATAGTGTTTCATAATGCATTTTTTATAAAGAAAAATCTAATGGGCAGTCATTCTCTTAATTTTGCGTTATTTTTGTCATATTGCAGCTCGTGATTCTAACATCATAAAATTTGTCTTTCTTCAATACCAACCAGCATTATAATAAATACTGCCAAATACTACGTTAATAGTCCCCCACCTTGACAGGAGACCGTAAACGTAGTCTAAAGTCATGTTCAACCCTTTGACAGAAGTCGTTCAAACTTGAATAATGATATGACTTTAAATGCTGAATGTCTGTACCAATTAGTCCTTTTGTATAAATCGTGTTAATTTAAATTTGGTAGCCAGTCGAACATTGAACTGCTTTATAGGGATTTGTTGATAGAAAATTTTGTCGTAGTTACATGTATCAAACTTCTAGAAAAAATATTTTGAATTACCATATTTTTAGACAGACATGGGTCTAACAATGTGTTTCGGGGGGTCAGAAAGGTTTAACTGTAGAGTAGGTTTACTAAAAATTCGAATGTTTTGAAGATTACAATTACTTTCGTTTTCTGTTATTTTTATACAGGAAAATAAAAATTTGATGACATTTCAGTTACCAGCCGTGTAGTGTCAATCTTGTTTAAAATTATCATGCTTATTTCTTTTAGAATTTTATTACTTTTATTTTAAAACTGCATTTTTCTAAACTTATTGAACTACTATCCAAATAATGTAATTGAAATTTGAAATCATCGATGCATTCATAAATATTAACTAAATAAAGTGAATGGAATTGAAAAAAATAGTTCAAGATCCTCTAACATTTAAAACAATGGAATAAAATAATTAAAATTTTATGGTAGAGAACTGAAAATCGTACATTTTATCATTCTAATAACATTTGAAAAGTGCTTTCCTTAAATTTACATTTATTATATTTGTTCTCTCTATTCGATAACTAATTCCCCTGAGTTCATTCTCATGTGCATATACTTTAAGTCTTAACGACAATGATTTTATTTTTTAGTCGATTTTTTTAAAATCATTTTTCTTATACATTGTTAATTTTGTTTATTTTTTATTATTATTTGATATGAATTTATTTAATATTATTTATGTTTACATTTATTAATATTTTATATACATATTATTTTTGATAGTTATGCTTATGTTTGATATATAAATCACTGAAAACAAGAATGGAAAACGAGTTTTGATTGTTAAAAAGAATGACGAAATTTATCGCCAAATCATAGGAAAAGCGAGATAATAAGAATTATTACTTCTTCAACTCTTTTGAAAGAATGATGTTACTTTTATTTGTTAATTAAAAATTTAACAAAATTATTTTGAGATGAATTAATCGTATCTAATAATCCATAAGAATTTAAACTGGTATATCGGAAAGAAAAAAAAAACACGTATCGTTACACATCAGCAGCACACTATTTTTATTATTTTACTTTCAAACAATTTAATATGCGATTTGGGATTGTAGCAATATGTTTTTAGAATAAGCTTAATTATTTCAGCTTTATAATTTCCAGAAAACAGAAATTCTATTGACAAAATCCATATTAGCATAACTTCGTATTAAGGAAATATTTTCTGTTCTATCTCGCAGAAAAATCCAATTTGCCTTGCTTGTAAGATTAATTGTTCAGCTAATAGCTTAAAACAACCCAGCATTTTGTTCCGTCGGAAGCGATAACACCGAAGGGAATTAAAAAAGATTAAAAGTATTCATTAAAAATGATTGCGTTGAAGAGGAATTCTACAAAATAATTGCTGCCAAGAAAATATAATATCAAGATCAAAATAAAGGCAGTATATCCATTTCTTCGTTTTTGGAAAATTTAGATTACCTGTTGTCTCTTAATCTTTGGACGAATTTCTGTTTCTGAATGAAGTAACTTACAACGAGCTTAGTATTTTTGAATCCCTTTTCAAGAATTCAAATAGATATATCGATGCATGATAAAAGTTATTTTCTTTTTTTGGATGTAGACACTCAATAACCACAATCTGTTATTTATTATTTATATTTTATAATTCATTTTATCATGATCTATTATTTTATTATTAATGTATTATTATTTTTACACGAAATTATTTTATAACCGATCATATTATTAATATATTATAATTCAGTATTGGAATACATTATTATAACAATTTTATAAATGTTAGCAAGGACTACCTGCGATTTGATGCAACATTCTTCAAGAAATGTTTAAAAATATCCCGAAATCTTAAGAAAATATGCAAAGAAATCATATTTAATTTTATCGCGGAAATACATTATACATGATACATCAAACACAATCTGCAAAATTCTAATTTATCCTGAGGCATAAATGAATAATAGTTAATTTTTATTTTATTTTTACATATATTAAGCATTTTAGATTTTTAGTATTATCAATTGAACTACACGTATAATGTGGTTGGCTGTAATATTTTTCAAAAGTAAAATTTTGATTTAAAAAAGTTCAAAATGGAGAGTTCCTCAATGGTCATAAGATGCATGGAGGGTCTTTTTAATAACCAACATTGCATTAATGCATCATTGATACATTATATTTGCTCCCACAATTTATATAACAGCCATCCTATGGTATTGCCAACGGTGCTTGTTTTTTGCTCCCCTCAATGTCAGGAGTATAAATAATTTAATTCATTAAATGTTTATAGAATGGAGTACAAAACATATTTAAAAACCAACTTGGATTATTACAAGTAAACTTTCATGAGTAACTTTAGAGCTATTATTTATGATATGTATCATTGCAAATGTATTTTTGTTCCTATAGCGGCATTATATATGCATCGAAAAATATTAAGATATTGACAGGAACAGCGAAATGACAGTCTTTTTCTATTCTTATTTCACAAACTACTACATAGCTTTACTTGACACGATAGGATCATTTTCTCCAATGCTGTAGAATAAAAAATCTTGAGCTTTTTAAAAATTTTGGAATTTAAATGTTAACTAACTTTTTAATCTTTTATAGGATTAATATTTTTAATACGATACAATTCTTTCTAGAAAAAGAAAATAATTCATTCATTGATTTTTACCATTTACTTTCATCCATCAAGTTTATAAATTATTTGACATGATTTTTGAAAAATGATTGATATTAAAAATCGATAACTGCATTAGAACCATTCATTTACTGCATCACTACACTACATTCAATACTGATGATGATGATATTGTATCCGCGTTTCGAAACAACGGATCACAGTAGCTTCTTAGTAAGAATTTGTAGAAATTCGAACATCAAACTTCGAAAAAAAAGTTATGCCACATGCGCGTACCATATTTTGAACAACACTTTTTATAAATATTTCAAAAAAGTTAAGTATCGGAAGTTAATACTATTAATTATAAACAATTAATAAATTATATAACATATATTTCAAGTTTACGAAGCAGTTTTAAAAATATCCGGGATGAATAATCACAATAGAAAACTATAATATTTTTGGTTGACATTTGTTTGAATTCAACAAGTATACGTGAATTTAAAGACATCAAGATATTAATGTTATTTTTAATTCCAAAAATTTTCTATAAATTAAATTTATTTCAGATTATTTTTAAAAACCATTATCTTATAACATGCAATATCATGTTTTTTTTGTTTTTTTTTGAGAATTAAGGTAATGAATTATATTGAAGAATAATAAAGTGCAACTTAATAACTTATTTATATTTCTAAGAATATGCTAGTCGGCTTAGAAAGACTTTCTTCAAAGCAAAGATTGAATTTCGGAATGTCCATTTCCTTTCTCTTAAGGTCTGAAAATTCCTAGGACTTTTAGTATCGTCGAGTTATTTTTAAAATTTAGGTCATCTTAACTTATTTTCATTCTTAATTAGTGCTTATCTAATTAGTTACTCAGGACTACTTTATGCAATTCCTTGGAAAAAAATTTAGGTAATTATCACAAAAAGCTATCTTTATTTTTTCATAAAATGTCCACTCTGAATGTGCAATTTGTAGACTGTATAGAAGTAAAAAGAATTCAGCTAATTAAAATTATTCAAATTATTTTCCGGGACTCATGATAAAAGCTAGTCGGTTAATCTTCAGAATAGAGTAAGTTTTCATTTCATTTCGGTTTTAAAAATGGAGACGAAATGCATAATGGTATGCAATTTAAATTAGATTTATAATAGTTGCCATTTATCAGATTCTACACAATAGTATTGAAATATAATTAAATAAAAATTTGTGAATATTATCATCAACATTGTAACAAACCTGTAATGTTGCTTCACAGCGCGATTTAATCAATAATTGGAAAGGCAGTTTTACGAACATTCCCAATGCATGTTGTTTGGGTCCCATGTCAATGATCCCAGTGCTTGGTGCAAAAATTGGCATAAGTGTGGCAATTATGCAATGGATTTGATGACTCAATAGATACTATAGAAAACTGCCAGAATTTTAGCAATCGATTCATTAGGAACAGATATACGCCTGATTGGTTAATATAATTATCCACCCGCCTCCCGGAAATTATAAAAGACCGGCAATATCAAGCTGTAGTCAGTTATTTCCTTGATACGAGTCAACGAGAGGATTGGCAAACAACAGCGAAATAGTTGGGTCAGTCCACCGAATAAAAAGGACTGTATGGAGCTCAGATTGTTTCTGAACTGAGTGTCGAATCCTGGTTTCATACTGTGATGTCAACTTAACTATATATGTAAGAAAATCATGAACAAGTAAAAGGAAACTGCCAATAAAGCAATATCTAAGATTTAATTGATATTATTGCTTGAATTCTTTATTTTTAAATATTTAAAAATATCAATGTCTCTACGTACTGAAATTGTAGATTACTTTAAGTCTACCTGCCCTACAGCACGTATTTCTAAAATTAAGGCCCGGCTGTAAAGTCTGGACTATCCACTCAAATTATTGATTTTTTTTAGATAATCCATTCGGAATATTGTTTTTGGACGTAGTCTTTAAAACAGCAAAAACAAAATAAATTTATCTTTTACAAAACTCTTTTTTTTTTCAGGATTTGAAAAATGTGAAATGTTTAAGAAATGGGCGTTAAAGAAATGATTAAATAATTAGAAAATCACTTACTGATTACACTGATACTGAAAAAACACTTACAACTTCTTACTGATTATATTATAATAGATATTGACAATGTTATTGATATTAAAGATTAGTAAACAAACTCAATTTAACAGTCAAAATAGGTTTTTGAACAAAAGTTATAAATGTTTTAATTAAAATATTTCATCTTGAGAATTTTAATACATAAACCTAGAAATATAGTATTAAAAAAGTATGTCACCAACTAAATGAGTAATATTAAAATAATTTTCATTGATTCTCGTTTCAATAAATAAAATAAATACGATCTAGACATTAAAGTATGAGATATTTTTATTCAAATTCAAATAATCGAGAAAACCTATATTTATTTTAAACTTTATTTACTTATTAAAAGAGAAAACAATATTTAAGCTATTATAAATCTTATTATGTAAAAATAATCCATTAATCTATAAAACAATTTAAATCATTATTTCCTGTTTGGAAATTTTAAGTTAAATGCTTTCAATATAAAAGTAATGTAAATACATCGCTCTTAATTTTTCCTTTTGTCTGTTTCCATATGAACAAATATAACTGTTCATCATTGCTTTACTTTGAAAATCTTAGAAAACTTATTTTAAAAATTTGTTCATCCATATTATTATTTTCGATTCGCCTAAAAATAAGGAAATTTTTTCTATGAAGGTGCATAAGTATCTATTTGGATAATAAGTCTTTACATTTGTTTGAATTATTTATATAAATCAACAAATAAATTGACCTTGAATTGAATTTTAAAGAGTATTCTAGTTGAGTTGCACAGGTGCTTCCAAATCTTCAAGATGGAGAAAACATTGCAATGGAAACAGAAGCATGTTTATAAATAATGTGAAACTTAAGGAAGAAAAATATTACAAGAAAAATGTTTCAAAGTAATTTTACTGCAAAAAGGTCTTGCCCCAAAATTCTCTTAAGAATATTCCCTTGATATTCTTCGTTTATGTTTGCTTCTACTCCGATCTAAGTATGTTGATTTAGTTTAGTTTAGTTATATTAACGTCCCGTTTAAAGCAACACGAGGGCTATTTTGGGACGAACCTCGTAATTTTGAACCACGGTCAGATGACGAGGACGACACCTGAACTGGCACCCCCTTCTCCACACCACGCCACAGCAGCGGGAGGACATTTGGCCTGACAGATTTGACGTGCAACAGACCCCCTCACACGGCGGTTCTTCGGTGGAATCGAGTCTCGAACCTGAAACCCTCCGGTTCTGAAGCCGAGACTTTACCACCAGGCCACCGCAGCCCCTCTATGTATGTTGAAGTTTAAATAAACAGAAGCAGGACTGGGCATGTTGATGCTTAGGAAACAAGAATATCCATAGATTAGTGAATAAATTATGGCTCCGCCAATCATTTTAAGATAATTCTCTTATAATCTTCTTCAGTACATTGTTTCTTTTTATAGCTCCATATACAATTAAGGCGAAGTTTCGTCTGCTTTCAAGAGTTAAAAGATTAAAGTTAAAAAAAATAATTTATAAAACAAAAAGTAAAAACGAAATCTACAGTCGCAAATTTCAAGTTATGTGTAAACATTTTTTTGAAGTCAGTATTTGTCTTAATTAATTTAAGTCATTAAACAGTTTAACGATATCGAGATCTGAATCACGAGACTATAACTATAAGTCTCCCTCTCTCTCACTCAGTATATATATATATATATATATATATTTACTTATTTATTTATTTATTTATATTTATATGCTATTTATAAACGATAAACTTTTTACCAAAAAATTTTTCAGTAAATTAATTTTTATAGAATTTTTATAAAAATATCATTTTTTTGGAAAACACAAACTACTATTTTCTAATTTCTGAGATCATAAAACGATTAATATTAGAAAATGAGTCAAATCCTTCAATGTTTAACCTTGCAAATGAATGACGTGATATTTTCTCATTGGGGAAAACAGGAAATATTTCTATCAAACTTATTATTAAACGCGAGTGAAAGTTTTTTAACATATAAAAATTAAATTATTTAATTTCCTCCAAAAAAAAGTACATTCCATGAAAATAACACTATGATGTCATAGTTTTACGTCACACTTTTAAAAACGCATCTGCTGTCAAAGAACCATAAGTAATAAGAAATCAATACTGGTAAAATAAGTTCAATTTTTTTTAAACTCATCTGCTTTCAAAGAGGCATATTTAATAATGATGCAATACTGATAAAAGCAGGTAAAAAATGCAATTAAAAGATGTTCTGGAATATTATCATGTACGCTGTATTCATTATATACACTTCAATTACTCATTTATTCATTTTGAGCTTCAATTATTCCTTTCTTTCAATCATTCAAAATCTACTCAAAATCTTCCCAATCATTCAAAATCTCCTAATGAAATCAGGATCATGTTTTCACGTGATAATAAAAAATGATTCGCGCATTCTTTCTTCGTGTATTTATTTATAAATTTTGCACTTTTAAAAGGCTGTACCAATTTGAATAAATATCTCAATATGGTTTTTAAATATCCCGTACACCAATTTATGCTAATCATATGAAACTGAATGCAGTAGAATCATGTTTGTCATAAAATACAAAAATAATTCTTTCAATTTAAGGTGATAATGGGTACGAAGACAAACAGCAAACCCAGCATAACTTTAATCACAACGCTTTAAAAACAGAATTTCTTATTTAAATATTGTAAACATTGTCTCCATTTCATGGCTGGAAAAGAAAACAATTTTGATGCTTTACGGTACACAAATCTAGTTTTAGAAGCGGTAAGTGCAAGATGTAATATGGCATTTTTCTGTTTTGTGTTGTTGAAGCTGGATTTCTAGGAAAGCAAAACATTTCCGCATTCCGTGTTCCAGATTCAGGATATGACATCTCCAGATTAGGAAAAAAGTCCAGTATAACAACTGTCATCAAGTTTCCATCCTGAGTTAGACAGTTTTGTCACTTTCAAGAATTTATACTCCTCTACTCTCATCTATTCATTTGCGAATCTCTATTTGGGTTTTGTTACGCTACGAGTAAAAATTTCAACTAGCATAGTTTTTGAGAGAGCGAATCTTAAGGGCATTTTTTTATATTTAGGAGAACAATTTAAAAGGTGTATTACTTTTTTGTTTCTTCCTATATTTCTTTGTGAATATAACATATTTGTTAAACACCTAATGATAATTTCAATAACATTTTTATTTACAATCTTATATATTTATATTTCAAATGTATTTTAAGAATATATGAATATTCAAAAATGTTCAAGAGGATTCGAAGAATAATTTGGTGGATTACTTCGCCTGCACGAATCATATAAATGAAATAAAATCCTTAAAATCACAGATAATAATGCCATGCCCACATTTTCATAGAAAAAGGAGCAGTAGCGTCTGAGGATAAAGCACCCTGTGGCAAAAGTCTACAAATGAATCTTATATACACGCACACATTTGCTTGCACAACCCATTTTTACGGGTGGCACATTCCTACAATTTACAGATAGAGAACTGAAAAACCCTGCCCGAACAGGGACTCGAATCCATGACGCCCAGATCACGGAAAAGATGCTCTACTCTTATGCCAGGATGCCGGCAGTAAAATTAATAATCCTTAAGTGGGATAGTTTTCATTTTATAAAGAAAAAAAGCACACTCTTTCGGACATTTTAACTGTTTAAGTTATTCTGTAATTTTTAATATGTTAGTCTCTACATTTGATGTCAATCGGAATTTTTCGGGACGAATAAAAATCGAGTTTTTCTCCTTATATTTACATTTTTAGTATGTGCAAGACTCGAATCAACTAAAATTAAATTAACAATTTAGAGATTTTACCTAAAATATTTAATATTTGACCACAATACAACTTTTAGCAACAACTATACCATTGTGTTAAAATGTTGATAAAAAGTATTTTTTCAAAATGTAATTTACCATTTTTTCCCTTTTCAGCTCGTAACCTTATTTTCCTGTCACCATTTGTTTAAGTAAACCCCTTCAATTAGCTATTACTTTATCAAAAACAGAATACAGTCATGTAGGATTTGACATCGATGGGATTCTCTCTGGTGATCCATGGATGGTCTGTCGTCTCTTTGTTTCTTTTAACATTTTGTTCTTCTTTCCATCATGTTCTAATAAAATAAATAAAAAATTTTGCACAGAAATATAAAATATGATAATTAAATGGAATTCCGTTAATAGCAAAGAGTGCTACGTCAGAGAATTCGAAAATTATTTATCATGGAGAAAAATAGGTTTAACAATCATTAAAAAAAGCAATAAATATTGATTATATCCAAGAGAGATTTCAGTAATTCAGTATGATGATTTCGCAGTGCATGTTCCAACAAAAATTATTATTAATATTCAAAATCTTTTGATAGTTTTAGCATAAATCTTCCTGCCCTATTTATATGAAGCACTTTGGAGAAACAAATATTAGTTTGTTCCATACAAGTGAATACTAAAACAGTAAGAATAATATAGTTAATTATGAGGTAAAATAATTATAAGAATCTTCCAATGTCAATTTTAACATATTAAAATTCTTTTATTTTGTAATATAAGTTTTTAATTTACAATAATTGGAATAAGCAATAATTTATTTATTTGTAACAAAATTAATAAATATAATGAAATGTTTCTCGTTTTATGGCTTACTTTAAGAAAAATAAATTAACTTTTGCTGTTTTTATGATTTTGTTTGATAGACATAAAAGTAAATATGGAAAATCAATAAATCACTTAGATAATAAATTTGATATCGAATGGTTTCTTTTAATAACCAATTCCTAAAAAAATTAGACAAAAGGCTGCATATGTCTTTCTGTCACAGATGAATTGATTTCTATACTAAATAAAACAAGAGAAAATATACAATAATAACAGAGAATAAATGCATAGAGGGAGATATATAAATACTGAAAAAATAAGAGCAAATAGGAAAGATATACAAATATTGAAAAACTAAAATAAAATATAAAAGATTTTGAGAATGAAATATTTATGAAGAAAAAAATTAATATTAAGAATATTTTTTCCGAACAAAATATGTTTGTGTATATTAAACAAATATATTACTTATTGACAATTTTCTTGAAAACAAATCTGAGTTTTAAAATATATATAAAAAACTATTCATTCGAAATATTGACAACTTTCGCCATGTGTAAAGCGTTCTAAAATTTTCAATTAAATCACATATTCATTAGCCTTGAAGTAACTCCGGGCATTGATTGACCTGAAATTAATATTTTCTTTAAGATGATGGACGGAAAGCTCTAAAAGTACACCTTTTCCTAATAATATTCCTTAATTTTATAAATCAGTCAGTTTTAACCATCGGTTATGCTTCCAAAATATTAAAAAAAATTTCGATGATGTTGCCAAGATATTAAGTATGTTTTTTTAAAGAAAGCGAGAAAGGGAAAAAAATTATTAAATTAATGATACAGATATTGCAAACGATTACATAAATATGCCATTAAGTCGGGATTTCAATGCATATCCTG
Source organism: Argiope trifasciata (assembly GCA_026543055.1). Taxonomy (NCBI): domain Eukaryota; kingdom Metazoa; phylum Arthropoda; class Arachnida; order Araneae; family Araneidae; genus Argiope; species Argiope trifasciata. Next base: position 13,141 of record JAPMOQ010024749.1, on the reverse strand, counting down.
TCAAAATTCAATCAAGTTTACCGTAAATAAAGAAGATTTATTGAGTTAATCATATAGATATTGCAAACGATTGTAGAAACGTTTGCTTTGCATTTATTTTTCAAAGAAAATATCACATTTTATATTTCTTTTATTTTATCCAGTCACGTGATGAAAGTTGCATTTCTGTAGATTTATTTTGCGATGATAATTATTTTTATTTGAACTTCCGGCATTCTTTTATTTTATCCAGTCACGTGATAAAAACATGGTTAAAATATTTCTTTAAAAATTCATTAAAAATAGAAGTTTACATTATAAATTAAAAAAACTGATACCATTAGAAAGCTAATTTTTTTATCTTTAAATTGATATAAAAATCATGTTTGTGCAATAATATTTTCGGAAGTTAAAGCGGAAAAACGTCGAAATTTCGCTTAAATTTGAATTAATTCAAATTCTAATTAAAAATTCGAAAAAAGGGCTCCGAGGTGCACATTCCGGACCTCCAAGGTATACATGTACCAAATTTGGTAGCTGTAGGTCCAACGGTCTGGCCTGTGGAGCGCCAACACACACACACACACACACACACACACTCACATTGAGCTTTATTATAAGTATAGATAGATATAGATTTATCTAATAAATTATTTATCTTTTCCATCCCGACTAATGCATATTAAAGTAATTTTTTCAACTTAGGCATCACTAACAAATCTTCGTATAATATGCAAAGCAATGCAGAATAGTTAAATTATATTTTTCAAATAAATCCAAAGGGATTAATTCATGTTGTTTCAACTAAGAAGAAAAAAATTGCAACAATTTAAGGAAAAAGGTATTATAATAATCTGTTTTACATTCTATAAAAATAGTATTAAATTAATTGTTTTACGAAACAATTATAAATACATTTTTCCGTCGAATTAAAAATATTAGCCAGTCAAGAAAATCTTTTATATGTTTCTGAAAAAAAAGTTTGATTTTACTGACTAAAATAGTGATTTCATCTTACATATAAGTGCATGTATTTGTCATCAAATCATAAGAGCTTCAATTAAAATTCAACAAATGGAATCTTTAAAATAATTTATCTGATAATAATTAAATAATTATCTTAATGGAAGACATTTTAAAACAAGGATTTTAACAAGTTCTTTATAATTAAAAGATTTCACGTGTTATTAATAGATTTACTAAATTATTACAGATAATTTTGGGGAAAATTCTCATTATTTTCTAAAATGAGTTGTATTTCTAAGGCATTCTCTAATTAATTTAGATCCTCGATAAATCGTAAAATAAGTTAAATATTATTTTTTACATAATTTATACAAATTAGAATTAAGTACAGCAATTAGAAATATGCTCAAAAATTAAAAAAAGAAAATTTTTTTATCTATATTCATACAAAAATATTAGTAAATGCGTCATTAATATGTAGTAGTATATGAATATTTTGATGGGGTATGCAAGAATTTCTTTCTTATAGTAACCTAATAAATACGTTTACTGCTTAAAATGTTATTTTTGATTTCTTCATCATCCTTTAGCAACTTTAAAAAAAATCATTGCCAGTAATCTCGATACCAAAGAACTAATTCATATAAACAGGACAAGCCCTCCAGCAACAACATACTTTCTATTTCTGCAACACACCGGTGTTAAACATCGAGTTCATCGGCATCTCGAATAAAGCCGCAACCTGAGATGACTAATTGAGAAAGCAAACAACCACAAACAGACCGCAAACAGCGCCAAATAGCTCAAAGCAGAAACTAGCCAATCGAAAGCTAGACTAGATGTATTTGGGTGAGGATTTGCGATAAAGATATGTGGTGTCTGGTGGGATGGTCAATCCTTTGGTTGAGGCAAGAGCCTTTGTTATTGATTTTAGATTTCGCATCGTGTGGTTATCGGAATCCTTTGAAAACTCAAGCTAGCCATCACCATTGCAGGCGGATTGTACAAATATGTTAACTGATCGATAATGTATTGGACACATGGATATATAATATATATAAAACCTTTTGAATTGAATCAAATGCTTTGTAGCATGTAAAATTTCAAAATACAGTAACAAACATAAAACGTAAGACACTTTAAAGTTTATTATACTTATTAAAGGCTTCAATGCAGTATAAATGTGACGAAGATAATTTAAAGGAATGTTGAAATAAATTTTTATTGTTCCATTCCAGTATACAAGTAACGTTATTCTTTATATCTAAACAACTTTAATAATTGAATTGCGATCGAAAGCAAGTCTGTATTTTTAATTTTGCATTTATTAATTTTTGAAAGATATCATATTTGTACTTTAAATATACGTCCTTTGTATGCAAACATTTTGAAAACATAAATTTATGGTATTAAATATATCCTTAAATAATAAAGAAAACGTCAATTTATAGAATATCTATGAAATTGAATTAAATGTAAACTTCAGTTTTTGTTTCTGTCTTTATTAAGTTCTGAAAAATATAATGTTTATATTTAAAATATTTTTTTCTTTTTGTATTATAATAGTTTATACAGTTTTGGAGTATTAAATAGAACTAAAAACGTCCATTTATAGAATATTAAAAATGATAAAAAACTGTATGAAGAAACATTAAAGATTTCAAGAAGATTATAAATATTTATAATTACATCAAAAAATATGTGGAACATTCGTTAAATTTATTTTTAAATAGAACTAAGAACGTCAATTTATAAAATATTTAAAAATGATGTAAAACTATATAAAGAAATATAAAAGATTTCAATAATATTATAAGTATTTATAAACATTATTTTTGAAACATTCGGTGAATTAAAATTAAGGTGTATTATGAATTACTTTTCCAGTTTACCTACAACTGTAATATTTAAACTCTTTGACATTTTTTTCAAGAATTATTTCAAAATAATTATTTATGTATTATATACCTATTTAATACGTTTATTGTAGAATGTATTAAAATTTTTGCGTTCAGCATTTCTGTTAAGTTATTGAGCTGCATTTTAAATGCATAATCATGAACATTGCGCTTTCTTTAAATATTCTTTCTTTCAAACATTCTTTAAATATTTCAGGAACAAAAACAACAGAGCATTATTTTTTCTTCTGAATCAGCTATTTCCGATAGTCTTTGGTTGAAAATCCATCCAGGAATAATGAATTCGGGAAATAAGTTTTTCGAAACTTGCTTTTTCTTCTTTACTTTTTTAAGTTTCATTTTCTTTTTATTGCTTGCATTTTTTAATCTATTTATTGACTTTCTTGGTTTTGACTCACTTTTAGATTAATTTGACTCAACTACAAATTATCAGCAATCTCTCGACTGGAATTTTTTTAAATGCTGTTTATTTGCATCGATTAATTGATGAGAATATTAATGATATTACAGACTTTTTTATTAAGGAAACTGAAATCACTAAATATCAAGTTATATTAGGTAAAAAATGAATGAATGCAAAATTTAATTTTTTAAAAATGTGGTTAAATTATTTTTTTTTATTTTAAAGTCAAAATGCACAATGAAGAGTAAATGTAATTAATTAAGTATAGTTTTTTTACAGTTACATTTTATTTAATTTAATGAAACAAATTATAATTATTATTTTAATACAAATTTCAGTTCATAGTATTTTATTTCACTAAAATGAGTATAAAACAATATATACATAGTTTTTTTAACAGAAATGCAAGTAAAATGGATAAAAGTTTACCACTTATGATAAGAACAATGGAAAATGATAATCTGTTGCTCAAAATGCATATGAAAGAAAAAGATAGCAATTATTACAATAAGCGGTTATGAAAAAAAATTAATTTAATATATTTTGATTTATACAATTATTATATTAATATTGTAACAAACAAGTGGTGTTTCTTCCCCCCAAGGTTTGTTCATCCACTTAAAAGACTGATTTACGAATAGTTCTGTTGAGTGCTGATCGGATGCTAAATTAGTCATCTCAGAGCAAGGCAGCAAACTTAGAAAACATTAGGCAACTTACTGAATAATTCGGCGACAAAAGACACATTACTGGAAACATCAAGAATTTTAGTAATCCAGCCAATAGAAATCGAAATACATCTGACTGGTCCAGAGCATTCTCGGCCTAGCTCCTGGGAACTATTAAATGCTCACAGTCTCAAGCTTCAAGTATTCGTAATCAGAGTCGTAATCAAATATCAAGTCGTATAGAACATAATGAAACAACGGCAGAATTTTCCAGTTTTTTGCGGAGCTCAAACGATTGCCAAGATGAGATGTGTGCTAATTCCTAGCGTTTATCGTAGAAGCAGCATCGTGTCGTGTAGTAGTAAATCAGCGCATCGATACCTGTAAAGTGTGGAGACATTTTAGAATTGCAGATGCTTGGAAAGACGGTAGAATAAATCTACATGAATTTCCTCTTTCTGCTGAACTCTGTTTAGCCACTATATGTGCTGTGGTCGATTATTACTTGTGGGGTACTGTGAGTTTTAGTTTGCTGCTGTGTGTGTTATCTGTGTTCATCTCTGCTGTGTAAATTTGTTTTATGTCGTTGATAAAGACGTTTCTTTTATTTAGTGTCTTCATGTTTAATAAAAGTCATCGCCGTTCGTTATTCTTGCCTGCTGATTGTTTCCACACCAAACACACTCTACAAGCGAACTTGGTGAATTCAAGGGCGTAGTAATAGAATTAAAGTTACCATAACATTACATTCAGGGATCTAAGGCAATGATTTATTATTATTATTATTCATTTATTTGAAATTAATATTTAAATAATCAGTTACTATCATTGATTTGGATTTTTAAGTGAATATAAATAATAAAAGCAAAAATATCAACTAGATTATTGCTGATGCATTCTGAAGTGGGAGATCAGAAGAAAATTTCTAAATTAATTAATAATGGCTGTGAATGTTTCGTGTTAATGAGAAAACACAGTTGGATTATCAATATCCAAAATATGTCTGTTTTGTAAACCAGTTGTATAGCAAATAATTATTATTATTATACATTCTTATAGCGAATGTCAAAATTAAAGAAATCATTTAAATACTGTTACATAAAATAAAGAAACTATCTAGATCAATTAGATTTATATATTTATATAAAAAGTATTACTTGATTAATTTTTCTGCATTTTGTCTTTTAAAAAAATTCTTTCAATACATAATTTAAGATATTGAAGGTTTTCTTATGAAAATTTTATTTACGTAAGAGAGTTTTTACGATTACATCAACTTCTGTATGACATGAGATTTCCTAATACCTTGATGAACCTTTAATGCTTTCCTATCTTTTTACTTTGTTCCATTTGATTAGAATAAACAGACTGAAAATTTAAGAGAGCAGTTCTTTAAAATATCTGAAAACATATATTTATTAGATTTTCCAAGAGCAATGATAAACAGAATTTACTATAAATGTTTCTTCCTATACACTTTCTGATATATTCAGTCAACATATCCTCTAACTTCACTTCTTTTCTGAATATAAAATTTCCTAATCATTAAATGAACTATTCAAGGTTTTCTGTTACCAGGTGTCCCAATTTTAATTTCATTTTTCCTTCATCATCATTCCAAATTCAATCCCCCCCCCCGAAATATGGCTTTGAGCAAGTCTAATTTAATAGTAATACTAAATAATAATTCATTTTGATATGCTATAAACTTAGCACGCAATCAAATGAATTTTGTGAAAATAAGTGGGTCCAGATAGGCTTAGTGCAGTGATTCTCAACCTGTGGGGCGCGACCCCCTTGGGGGGCGCGAGCACACTGATGGTGGGGCGCTAGCATATCCAAGAGAAAATATTTAAAAAAAATTGATCAAGTGACTGAAAAGAAAGAACACACACACACACATAAAACAAAATACATTTCGACATATTTAATAATTAACTTATTAAATTAAAACAACTTACTAAATTAAAAACAAATTTAATAATTATTAGTGACTTCCTTGGGCCTGTCTTGCAAAGCAAAGTTTTTCGAAGGAGGGTTTAATATTAGAAATAGACATTCGCAGTCCTTTTTCTATGTTTAGCTGAGATCTATATTCTGTCTTTAAAGAAGCCACCGCAGAAAATCCAGTTTCACAAAGGTAAGATGTTGAAAATGATATTAGAATGCGAAATGCCCTTGTTTTTAGTGCAGAAAACTCACCATCCACTCCTGCCCAAAATTCAAAGAGTGATTTATTACTAAATTGTATTTTGGTTTCGCCGTTTGCCATGAAGTCTATGAAGGTTTCTTCCTCTTCAATTGAGAGTCCTTCGGGAGTATTTTGAAATGGATCCCTCACCCACTTGTAACTTGATATCAGTTTGTCGTCAGCAAGAAAGCACTTTTTAAAATTCTTTGCTAGCATTGCTAAATGATTTTCAATGATTACAAAAACAACTTTTACATGTTGTTCTTCAGCCTTGTAAAATTTAATAAAATCATTCAAAGTTTTCTTGCTTTAAATTTCTGCTCCACAATTCCAATTTCCTACAAAAAGCATTAATTTTATCACTCGTATCCAATATATGTGTATATGCTCCTTTCAGTTGAAGATTCAAGTTATTTAATTTCTCGAATATGTTGACCATGTAGCTCAGTTTCATCACAAATAAATTTATCGCAAAAATTCTCAGCTTCCGGTCTGTTTTCCTCTTCTAGGAAAACGGCGATTTTTTCTCTTAATTCATAAATACGTTGCAAAAATTTCCCTCGGGATAACCATCTTGCCTCGCAATAAAATAGTAACGCTGAATGTACTGAACACATATCTTTACAAAGTGCGGAAAAGATTCTTGATTTCAGGGGTCTCATTTTTATATAATTTACTACGGTTACAACCGCAGTTAACACAATATTCAAACAAGGACTCATTTCTTTGGAAGCCAAAGCTTCTCTGTGGATCACGCAATGTGTCCAGACGCACTGTGGCGATTTTTGTCTCACAAGTGCTTGAATACTTTGGAATCTTCCGGACATAGAACGAGCACCAACGCTGCATATTCCGACGCAATAACATAGGCAATGAAATGAGCACATTTATTACTATCTGTTGCCTCATCGAGTTGTATTGAAAAGAACTTGTCATTTAACTTCGACAAAAGCTGACACTCTACATCTTCAGCTGTATCAGCAATTCGACGGGCAACAGTATCATTTGAAAGAGGTATAGACTGCAATTGTTTTGCTAAATTATCTCCAAAAATAATTTCTACAATCTCAATTGCGGCTGACAAAATCAGCTCTTCACCAATGGTGTGAGGCTTTTTACATCTGACTATTTTATATGAAACTTTATAAAAGGCAATTAACGCTTTTTCATTCACAGACAAAGTTTTTTAAACAATGATTTTTGCTTTTTGATTCTCTGTTTACGTACTCATTATGAAGCCTTTCCAAATGTCGTTTAATAAGGTTTCATGCTGTCTGCCGACAACATTTTTGAGCAAATGATACACAGTGGCCTTTCTTCTTCATTTACTTCAGTACTAGTAAACCCAAAATTTAAGTATTCTTGAGAATTTTTTTTTGATTTTAATTTCGGAACCACGCTCGTCTGTGTACTTGTTGATGTTTTTCTATTGTCTAATGCTCGCTTACGCCTGCTTAAAAATTTATCCATGATTCTACATAAGTCTGCTGCCGTGAATATTTAATACGGTGAATTGCAATTACACGAAAATATTTATAATATACACATTCAGAATAGATTCAATAGCGATAGAAGGATCGACTCGAATGAGATTGTCTGGAATTGAAATTGGCATCAGAACTTTCTCCTTCTCCCTATGAGAAAACATTTGTTCACATCTGCGCACGCTCCTTACTTAACTTTTAAGCTGACCAGACAAATTCCAGACAAATCAAACTTCTCGCGAAACCGTGAGAATGCCCGACATGGCGGGACGCAAGAGCAATAAAAAGGCATAGGATTCTTGTTTTTTCAATGCTGAGGTTGATGTCAATGATGTTGCAAATGTCAATAAAGTTCCATATTCTTGGTAATTTGTAAAGTTTAAAATTAAGGTTGTAGTGTAGGTATAGCGCCAAAATACTCAAAATATATTATTATTGTATACATTTTATTGTATTCGGTGGGGGGGGGGCGATGAAAATTATGAGTGAAAATTGGGCCGTGAATACTAAAAGGTTGAGAAACACTGGCTTAGTGAATGTTTTTCACACAACTTACTTATAACTTAGCAAATTTTAAACAAACTTCATAACCTAAATTAATTCATTTTATTTTACGGGACGAATGAATTTAATGATATTTTTATCACTATGTTAATAAATTCAACGCAAAATGCTTGTTATAATAAGATAAAAATTTTTTATAATTTTTAACCATGATCTGGAGATGAACCTGAGATATCAACCTTTCTCCAAAATTCCACATACATTGTAGGTAATAATTGGTATCAGATTTCAAGCCTTGCACGATCAGGTCCCGAAGCTTTACTGCTGCAAGGTCACTTGGGTGATCTAATATAGGAATGTCAATATGATAAGAGGCATTTAGAAATTTATTGCCCTATCTGAAAAGTTCTTATGTGCAAATTTTCATAACTAAATATATTATCAGAATCTGGTCCAACGATGAATGTTTCAAACTCATCTCCTCGGTGGTTGTCTAAAAGTTCTATGAGACAACAATTATGAGTTATGTGCAAAGTTTTCTTTCATACGAGACAGTGACAATCGTCTTCTCCCTTTAAATTCTTGACCTGGAATGAAATAGTTGATGCACTATAAAACAATAATGTGACATTTTATAATTACCTTTTAATACTTTATAATATTTTTGATATTTTTTTCGACACAAAAATCATTTGTTTCAGCAAAAGGACCATTTGTTGGTATATTTCCATCCGTAATAAGAACAAAATATTATAGGGCAACACATAGTTAAATATGTTTGTCAATTAGCTATTGCTGTTCTACAATACATGTAGATATAAATAAATATATCTGTAGAAGCAAAAAATAAAAAGATATGAAAATGTTGATTCTTCCTATAAAGTTTTAAAGCCATAATAGTCCTTTTTTGAGATAAAATCTGGTGAGATTTCGAGAATTATTTACATTTTACTGTTCTTTGAATCTAGAAAAAATTTTGAAAATCTTTTCTGCCTTCTGTTCTGGTGAAGATAAATTATTTTCTTTAAAAACCTATACTATGATGCATTTGGTTAATTTAATTCAAGATTAATGCTTCTAAATGTTTTGCTGAACTAATAAATGAAACTTGGGACAGAAATGTAATGAAAAATTATACACAAAATTCAAAAACGAACAAAAATTTTTCACTATTCAAATTCCAAATTCTTAGCGACTGAATTATTATTAAAACATAAAAATGTATGTGATCAATTCAAAAGCTAGGCATTCTGTAATTGCTTGACATTAAACAATAGTTAAATTTGAAATAAACATAGTATAAATGATACAACAACATCATCAATAACCCAGACAAATGTTATTACTATGTTACAAATATCAAATTCTTTAAACAGTCTGGATTTAGTGACTGCCTGCGAAGACTGCCAAAAAAAAAAAAAAAAGAAATATTCCAGTTATCCTTTTAAATAAATAAGTCTATGAAATCGAACCATTTTTTTCCCGAAATGGTTTTAAGAGCATTAACCATCGTGATCCAGCCATTTTGTGCTGTTTAAGACAAAGAATTCTTTGCAGTATTTAAGCATTGAAAAGTAAAATAATACCAAACAAGCATTTTTTATTTTTCACTAGAGGATGCTTTGTCTGATAGGAAAGTCCGTTATTTTTCTTGGAATATACTTTATTCTATTTTAAGGCATCTATTTGGATCACTGGAAGAGCGTCTGATGAGGATTATCTTTTATTGCAGCGTCAGCGAATTAAATACAATTAATGCTTCTTGGAATAAGAGAAAACTAGTGATGTGACATTTTTAAACGAATGACCTTTTACGTTCCGGTACAAAAATAAATAATTCCAGATTTTTTATTATATTGCAAGTCTGAAGATGAAGTAAATGTTATTTTTAAGGCAAAATTATCGATTAAATTATTCCAAAAAGAGACTAAGATTACTCGAGTCAGAAAAAATATTATCATCCATCTTTCTAGTAATTGTAGACGAAATAAAATAAGGAGCACTTCTAATGTTTTGGTGTTTGTTTATATTTTCATATTAAAAAGGGATGAATAGCAAAATATCTCCTCATTTCGTTAAATTTAAACACATAACAATCTATGTTTACTATTGGGTTGTTCGGAAAGTCAATTCGTATTTTTTTGTCAAAATGAAAAGAAATTTTCGTTTAATGAATAAATTATTTATTAAATTATAAAATTGCCATTCTTGTCTAATACCTTTTGCCATATTTTTGGTAGTAACATGATTACACGCTCATAAAATTTTTGGTCTTTGCTGTAAAAAAAAACTGATCGAGGTGGTTTTTGGCCTCCTCATTTGAAGGAAAAATTTTGCAAATCAGTTCTGGTACTGATGTACTGTTAACACATCTTCTCCACACATATTGGCTAATTTATTTCTGGCTTGAACAGCATGTTTACCTTTTATAGCAAAAAAGAAAAAAATGACGAAAATGCTGTTTATTGCTCTCCATATTTAAAAGGGCACCATCCAAAAACTACTGCGAAGAATCAGCTGCACTTTTTCACACTCAAGCCTTGCTATATCAGCTCTTAAAACATAAAATGATTTTGCGGTTTAAGTATGAAATTGGGTGCGAAAAATGCAATTAAATCCTTTGTCAGGAAAAAACGAAATTACTTTCCGAACAACCTAATACTTTTTATCTAATATTATCGAATAATTTTAATGTTTATGAGTTTAAAAATTAATAAATTTTGTCTTTTTTATCTTGTAAAAACTGAAATGTACTATTTTTTATTAATTATTTTACTAAATGATTAAAAACAATTGAGAACTTTTTGCACGAGATGTATTTATCTATTCTAAGAACATAAAAATCCCAATGCCCAAAAGAAGCTTTTGCATTCGTGAATAGGACGTTTATCTAAACGATAAACATAATTTAATTGCTAATTTCTGAATAATAGTTATGACACTATAAACGTTAAATAGGTAAAACGAATTCAAGGGAATATATATATATATATATATATATATGTTTATATATATATATATATATATATATAAATTTTGCAGATAAATACTAAAGAGTAGAGAAAAATTCATCAAAAGCCCTACCATTTCGGAAAGGGGATGTGTGATTTTTATTGCTATACTAAATCCAGCTAATCATAAATTTGTAATAAGTAATGCAAAATAAGATAACAAAATTATTTTTTAAACAGAAAGGTAAATCCAATCTTAAAATAATTCTTACATAATAAAATTAAAACTTTTAATAAAAACTTGCATATTTCGAAAAAAACTAAAAATGTAAAGGTAATAATCTATTTACATTTAGTTATTAATTAATGTTTTAATGTAAATATTCTGTTGTTAAAGTTCTGTTTCTCATGGTTATAAGAGAAGGATTTTCAAAATTCCCCTTATGATTCCAAGGTCACAAAATGTTGAACGCTTATAAACAGCATGTTTTCCTTAGCACCAGAACACTTTTTTCGCTGTCCTGCCAAAGGGGTAGCACGTCTTCTCCGTTATTTGGTTGTCCCACATTCGAGTCCTGGTTCGCATATAACCATTCATTTCCCTGTGTTTTATATGAGAGGTGATGGAAAATCCTTGCCTCCCAATGAAAAATGGATTGCCCAAGCCAGTGTGTGAGTGTCCTTTTCATATGAGATTAAGTCAAACTTATTCCTTCGGATGCTCAACGGTCCTTATTGTCATAAGCTACTGCATCCTCCTTCCCACGATCTCGATCGCTTAAAATTTGTTTGATCTGGAGTTCAACAAAGGGGGATGAGCAACAAGAATAACTTTCCTTTCCAATATATATATATATATATATCATGGTTATAAGACACACTTTATTACATATTATATACACTTTATTAACGAAAATAAATGTAATAAAAGTTATTAAATTATTCAGGTGTGGATCTGGACTAAGGATTGATAATAACATAAAATAATGTTCTGGGCGATAGAGCAAAGTGAAATTAATGAACTTAAAGATATTCTGAACAAATTATTAGTTTGAAAACAACGTATTAAACCAAATGTTTCCAAGAAGAAAATGTGGTGCTGAGGTATAATATAATAAAATGAATTTTCATGTATATTACCTTTCTTTGCAATTTTCATGCATATTGTAAACAATAAAAATAAAATATACGTAATAAAATACATTTAAATTACTTGAGAAGAAATTATGAGTCCTTACATCCTTAATTTTTTTTTCAAATTTTATTAATATATGAACTTTTTTTAAATCGTTTCTTAAATTTTGTTCATCACGATACTAAGCAAAATATCTTATAGAGATATCGTATAGAGATGTATATTAATTATTTTTATGAGAAAAAAATACCAATTTTCTTTTAAATGAAACATAAATATCTATCTTTTAAATAATAAAAAAATAAGACATTAAATAAAAAAAGTATATAAATAATAAAAATAAATAATGCCTTTTGATTTATGTTTGATTTGAAAATATAAATAAAAATTTGGTATGCGATTTTGTGATCACAATTTAACTCTGTGCAAAATTTTGACTATGATGAATTGGGGGGAGAATTTTGAAAACATACATTCCGTCTTTTGGCACGTTTGTGATAATATGATAGCTGCATCTCAAGTCAGTTGCAATAATGCAATATATATTTATGAAAGAGTACTTGTAAAAAAAGTCACTCTCGTTGGTGTTTAATAACGAAAAAAGGCGATTTGTGTTCACTTTTCAGATATCCGACTACGTTCGAAGGAAAAATTTTGAAAAATTGGATTTTTTAAAAACTATTAAAAACTATGCTTTTTAAATGTATTGCCAATTATAATATAAATACTATAAATACAACAAAATGTTCTGAAAGTATAATATATTTGGAGAAATAGAAAAATTTGGTGAAAATTTTAATGAAATTTAGACAAAATGGTTAACACTCTACCCAAATTGGTAACGCTGCAATCTTATTTTTCTTTGTATACCAGTTATTGAATATGATGCTGAATGAAATGAACCAAAAGTTATATTGCTGGTGAAACACTTTTTCATTTAT
>JAPMOQ010024748.1:0-11914 GCA_026543055.1 Argiope trifasciata | reverse complement strand
TATATATATATATACATATAAATTAATTAACAAAATAAGACAACCGAATCAAAATAATCAATAGAAAAAAATAGTCAATAGAACAGGAATCCGGCTTGAAAACTTCGTCAGGAGCCACTTTCAAGCGAGGATTCCTAATAAGGGATTTTTTCTGTGAGGCATCGATGGACAATGGTCAAAAGTATTGACACCTCGTGGCCCGAAAATCCCCCGAAAATGAAGGCAGAAGCGACATACCAATTTTAACAGCAAAAGACAAAAACAAAGCAAAACATTAAAAACATCAACAAATGAAACAAATATATATATAAAAAGTAAAACTACATAGGAAAATCACAATTAATGACAAAATTAAGAAAACAATAAGTTCAACAGACCTGGCCGCGGACCAGCCGTTATTCCTTTCCAATAATAATACTACAGTGTAACCAAACATAAATGGGATTTATTAGCGCCATCTATTTCGCTAAAATTTTATTATTTCTTTTTTTATTAAAATATTGATATTACAGTAGTTTTTGGGAAAATCATTATTGTTTAAATTTTTAATAAAACTATTTGTTGCTTTAATAAAAGAAATTTTGATATTACAAATTGTTTTAATTTTATTGAATTGTGAGAAAATTAAATTTTTGATGAAAATGAAAAAAAAAAATTTAATTTTCTCACAATTCAAAAAAAAAAAAATTTCTCAAAAATTTTATATATATATATATATATATATATAATTTTAAAGCGGAATAAGAATTATGTATTCCGAAGTTAAACGAAAAATTTTAAATTTTTTATAATTTCTAATAAAGAAAGTCTTATTATAATTTAATAATGGGCATTTTTAATAAACTAATATTTCCCCAAGAAATAACGCATTACAAAATTAGTAATCCTGATCCAACGACCTTCTCTGTTAATCAGGTTTTTACATTTTGACCAAAGAGAAAACATTATATTCCTCGAAAAATACGACATGAAGACTACTGAAAATCAAATTGTTTTCAGAGTACGAAAACCACATTTTTGGAATTAAGTTATCCTGTTTATTACCCCGTCTTTCTGTCAAAATATGAGAAGACTCAAAACTGCTTTTAGCTAGACAGATTAAATTTGGTAAATTGTTTTTAATCAATTTATAAATTTCAATTTCAATTTTGCAGTCTACTTAAATTATACTAAAGGAAGTTTATTTGCTTCAGCGTTTTAAGTGTATATAATTTGTATTTGAACCAGTTTCATCAAAATGTTGACTATCTGTTGGACTTGATGCCTAAAAATGCAATGACTTACAAAATTAGGGGTTAATAATTAGGTTATTTGACCATTTTTCTTTTAAATTTTTACTTCCGAATCTTATTTTGATTTCAATCAATGCTTCTCCATACACGTAAACAGAACTATTCGGAAGCCACAGTGCTGAATGATAGATTATTTTATCATTTTAGTACTAAAATAGTAGTTTTAGTTATATAAACTTTTGATTTCAAACTTGATTAAAAAATGTGCACTATATATTATAAAGTATAATGCATTTACAAGAACTAAAGTTCTGAACACCCATGACATTTCGGACATTGCTCAAGATTTCCACTTTTTATGCGTCTAAAACCTTTATTAACGAATATGCGAGAAGACCACTCCTGGGTTATCTAGAGTGACCTATGATTAATTATTATTTATAAAAAGTATGCCAGTCTATGAAGAATTTCATTAAAAATTAAGCATTGAGTAAAAACAATTTACAAATAATTTATGTATAAAATCATTAATTCCATCCTAATTCAGTTAAATAAAATTATTCATTTATATGGATATCATGTGGCCGACCTAAATCATAAAACTTTAAACGAGAAATTTTTCTATGTATTTAAATTTATTTATTTCAGAAAAGCTCTAATGATTTAAATCAAATTTTAACATTTTAAAATAAAGTTTTGTTTATTAGTAAATCTATGCTGGTGTCTTTGCAGAAAACCACAATTTTACTTTTTTTTTAATAACTATTCCTTTTTTAATATTATTCTATCTGCTCTCATGTTGATAATGTCATACAGTGTGCTATCGTAAATTGTTGTGGTACATTAATTGTTACCTAGGATGATAACGTCCTGATACATCATAATTTGGATGGTGCTTATGGATGTGAGATGATGTAAGATTGAAAAATATCCATATATACTCAGTATGTTATTCGTATCTTAATGGTTTATCCCCAAAAAAACACACACACACATGATTTTACAGAAGAAACAAAATCGACGAACGAAACTTCGTATCCCAGGTATTATGTGTGATATGATAGCAAGTGATGGCATCTGTTGATTGCACTTTACGATTATGCTGTGTGTCTCTGGCCCAACAAGGTTAAAGCATGACATAAAAATAAACAGAAAGCACTGCCCACGAGAGGGTGCAGTTTCACATTATGCATTTTCATGGCTGGTAGTTGGAAGGAAAGCTTTTAAGAGAGGAAACCTTCTGTGAGATAAAGAAAAACGAATGTGCCTCGTTCAATCTACTTAAACGGAAGAATAACGGATCATATCGATTGGGCAGATGAATCCTCGGGGAAAGTTTCTGTTGGCGCGGAAAATAATATGCCTCCGGAAATGAAACTGAATCCACATCCGAGCTCAAATACCTTCCAGGGAGGGAAAAAGCAGATGGAAAAAGTAAATGTTGTTATTGGGAGTTATGGGGGAGGTAAATCTAATAGAAGAGCGAAACAAAGGATATGAATTGTTACACGCGATTCCGGCCATCAGGAGAAATGGAGCTGGATGCTGAAAACTTTCTTCCGTGATATGAAAATGGGGATTTTTTTACATATTGTGGGGGAAAATAAGACAGGTGAATTAAGCTCTGAAAAATAAAAAAAATGCATCTATTGTATTTGTAGGGAAAAGTTGACAAATAAAAGTAACTTTTGCATCAGTAATAAAACGGCGACAGAATAAATTTTGCGAATTCAAAAGATGATAATAATCCATGTTAGGAAAAAGGTAAAAGACTAAATTTGGAAGGTAAAAACTAATTATTGCCTATATGGCAAAACAAAGGAAGCTAAAAATCTGAAAAATTAAAAAAAAATCAAATATTAATTCTGTGTAAAAACAATAGAAATAAAACTTTGTAAAATAAGAACTGTTGTTTCTAGACTAAACGTTGAAACTAGGAAAAGGGATGACTTCTTTTCTACAAAATGAAAATTTAATTATAGTCTTCATTGTAAAGAAAGTCCAACTTTTTTAAAGAATAAAATGGTATAAGATTAAATTTTGTGTAATAAAAGATTAACTAGAGTTTTTTTATAAGAAAGGGAATATAATTATATTCTATAAATAAAAAAAAACTACTGTCTGCGTGAAAAAAAGGATAAAGATTAAATGTTCAAAATAATAAGTCAGCTATTATCATCAGAAAAAAAAAAACTGAAGACACAATTCTTTAAAATAAAAATACTAGAAAATATGGTGGAAAATAAGTTTCCAAAATAAAAATCCACCTTCTTTCTGTACAAGAAAGGTGAAGAATATTATTCTGTAAAATAAGAAATCAACTATTGCCTATAGGGTAAATGATGTAGAAATAAATTTAACAAAATAAAAAATGATTATTGTCCCCTCAATTAAAAAGTGGAAAATATATTATCTATATAAATAAAAATGAATGTTTGTCTGTATGTCTCTTATGCTCAGCCGTACCGCTTATCCGATTCCAATAAAACTTTGAAAACATATTATTTGCATTTACGGGTTGGATATAGACATAGTAAAATTATGTAATACATAAAAAAGTATTTTCGGATCTATTTACCGTGTGTATTAAACAAGGATTAATGTAAAAATAACACTCCAAGATTCAGTAAAGATACTAAATTCAGGATAGAGGTTAATTATTCGTAGGTATTGTACGCAAATGCAAGCTGTTTTCTGAAGTAACAACATTATCAGAGAGTATGCGAGAAAGTTTTAGGAGTACTAATGCTATAGGATTAAAATATTAATAATTAAAAATTGAATAAAATTTTAGCATTTTTTGCAGTTTCTTCAGGAAATATTAGAATACAAAAAATTCTGTATCATTTTAACTTTAAGTAATATTAATTCTATATCAATAACTTTATGACATAAATATATTTTCTACGTTAAATCAATTTTAAAAGAAACTATTTTAATCACATTTATTAATCTTGAGAATTCTGAACTGATATCAAAGGAATCATTAAAGATACAAAAAACAGATTATTCCCTTGTAAATCTCAAAGAACAACAAGCATTACAATTCTAAAAGAATCCATAAATCTATTGCATAAAAATGAGTTGTTGTTTAATCGTGCTTTATGTGCTACCGTACTGTTCAACCAATTTCTATGTAACTTGGTCAACTCATTGTTTGCGCCTGCTTAAAAGTTATAGGCTCAGAATAGTTATCATATCGATGATATAAAAATGAATTTTTGTTAGTTCATATTCTATGCGCTGCTGTACTGTTCAACAGAATATGATGAAACTTGGTTAAACTATTGCTTGCACTTCCAAGAAGGTTATATTTTAAAATTGATAGTTTCAAAAGTCAAACAGAGCATCCCATCGGAATTAATCGCACATATAACAAACAAAATAAAATTATTATGATTGATGTCGGTCAATGCGAGGGAAATGAAATCAAAATTACTTTTTGAAAGCGCTAATTTCTTTCCGCTCTTAAATGAACAGTCTTCTACATAGGATGCCATTAAGCATGCCCACTATTTTGTCTGCAGCAAACCACACATATTATTCAGATTTGTTCTCATACATACAAAATAATATGATTATTATCGATGTTGATTAAGGTAAGTTTTATGAAATGGAAATTTTTCAGTGAAGACAGAAATTTTGCTATTTACTAAGTGAATCTACAAACGATATTTCAATTATATATATAGTGTTGGTTGCTTCGACTAAAAATACGTTCCCAAATGTTTGCCACTTTATTAAATGATCAAACAGTGCAGCATCTAAAAATGAGCCAAATCGAGCTTCATAAACAAATGAAGTGACAATTATTTGTAAAAGAAAGTAAATAGGAGAAGATGAGCTCACTCCACGCATTCCCATTATTCCCCCTAATATTCCTTTTAATTTCAAACGACTGCAGTTCCACATTCTCGATGATCATCAACAAGGCGCAAGGTCGGTCACTTCAAATGTGCAAACTGAATCTAAAAAGTCCACGTTTTTCACATAACCAGAGGTATGCTGAAAGTTACGAGTTGGACACCCAAGACATTTATTTGTTTCTGATGATGACGGAAAAACTAAAAAATATTACCTATTCTAAAGCTCTTGAATTATAAAGTAAACAAAAGAATAAATTTTATTACCTTTATATGCATTCAATTTCAGTGAGTGTATTTATTTCCGATATGAAAATAAATGCTATTTTTTTCAACCATTTCAAATTAAATAAGACAGTTGTTTTGAATTTCAAAGATATTTTCAAAATTATTTCTTCTGCGGCAGCAACGAGCCGGGTACCAGCTAGTATAAAATAAAACGTTATCTTTAGAATATATCTACATAAAACTAATCTTGCATTATAAAAAAGCAAAAAATAGTCTCTATAATGTTCAGAAAATAAAATGACAATTATTGTCTGTAAAAGAAAGTTTGAAGATTAAATTTCGGAAAATACTTTTCTCTATAGTAAAAAAATCAAGACAAATTCTCTAAAACATAAAGCCAGCAATTGTATCTAGAATAAACGGTGAAAGACTAAATTCTCATGGTGGATGATTAAATTCTCAGGGTAAAAGACTAAATTCACAGAAAGACTAATTATTACTTGAATAGGAAAAAAGAAGAAGTTTAAATTTTATAAAATAAATTATAATAATAATTCTGCAAAATAAGAAACCGACTGTTGTCTATAGAGCAAACAGTGAACCAAATTCAACAAAATAAAAAGTATTATTGTCCCTTCAATTAAAAAATGGAAAATAAATTGTATAAAATAAAATGTCACTAGTTGTCTTTAGAATAAATCGGTATAAAACTGAATTTTGCATAAAGAAGGCTAAGTACGGTCACGATTATGACAGAAAATAAAATTCTTAAGATAAAATGACAAGTATTGTCTGTAAAAGAATGTTCGGAAGATTAAATTTCATAAAATAGTTTTCTCCATAGTAAAAACAATGAAAACTAAATTTTCTAAAATATAAGTCCAGCTATTGTATCTAAAATAAATGGTGGAAAACTAAAGATTAAGAAAGGTGAAAAATTTAATTCAAACAGAAGAAGAATTATTGCTTGAATTGGAAAAAAGTGGAAGATTAAATTTTGTGAAATAAAAATTAAACTCTTATTTCTGTAGAATATCATTCTAAAACAAGATTTTGTAAAATAAAAACCAACTGTTGTTTCTAGAACAAAAAACGAGCTGAATTCTACAAAATAAAAAGTTGATTATTGTCCCTAGAATTGAAACGGAAAAAATTAAATTCTATAACATAAAAAAGTCAACTGTTCACTTTTGAATAAAATAATGTAAGACTAAATTTTGCAAAATAAAAGACTAGCTGTACTTTCTACAATGAAGGCCAAGAAATTAAATTCTGAAAATTAAAAGACATTAGTTGTAAGTATGAAAAAATTGAAAGACTGAATTCTGCAAAGTAATGTTCTTCAGAATAAAAAAATGAAGATTACATTCTCTAAAATATAAAACCAACAATTGTGTCTAGACTAAAAGACGGAAAACTAATTTGGCAAAATAAAGAGTAATTATTGTTTTCATAGTAAAGAAAAGAAAGATTAAAATTTGCATAATGAAACTCCAACTCTTCTGCAGAAAATTAAACAAAATTCCATAAAATAAGAAAGATTTTTGTCTCTGGTGTAAAGTGTGGGGTGCTAAAGATTACATTATGTCACATAAAAATTATTTTCTTTAGAATAAAATAGCATAAAACTGAATTTTGCATACTAAAATAAACTCTCTATAATAAAGAGCAAAAGGTTAAATTTAGAAAATAGAAAGACCTCTATTGTTTACATAAAAAAGATTAAATTTTGAAAAATAATGTCAGCACTTTTCACCAGAATAAAAAAGTGAAAACTGAATGCTCTAAAATATAAAGATAACAATTTGGTCTTTGGGCGAATTATTAGAGGAAAAAGGTTTAAGACTAAATTTGCAAAATAAAAATGAATTTTAGTTCTGCATAATAGAATGATGGAAGGCATGATTTGTAAAATGAAAAATTGTATAGTGCTGTAAAGGAAAAAAGTGACGGTGTCCTGGTAAAAAGGTTGCCGTCTTTCCCCTGATATGGGCGTCCCGGATTCGAGTCCCGGTTCGGGTATGGTTGCTCTTCATCTGTGTTTTATATGTGAGTGTGCCCCCTCCCTTTAAAAAGGGGCTGTGCAGGCGAATGTGTCTGTGTCATCTTCATTTGAGCTAGAAGTCAGACCTCTGTCCTCTGGGTGCTCAGGAGTCTTTACCCTCAGAAGCTACTACAACCCGTTTCCGTGAAAACACGGACACGACATCATCATCAAGAAAAAGAAAAAAAGCGGAAAAATAAATTTCTTGATATAAGAAGGGAATTACTATATCTAGAATGTACCTCTCATACTTAAAATATATTTGTATAAAAAATAGTGGAGGTTGATACAAAAAATTAAGCTACCAAAAAATTGAAAAAATAGAGAAAATTAAGCGGAAGAAAAGTCCTTAGTATTACATAATTTTTTTATTATTTCCGAGTCCTATAAAAAATTTGGGACCTCAAATTTGGGAACTTATCAACATAAATATTTGATTAAAAAATCATCAAAAAATGGTTTAATAGATTTTTGATATCATCATTTTTCATCCCCATTCACATTGGTCTGGTTATTTATGCGCCTCTCATCCAGGCATGTCCGACTCTTCGATAAAAAGCAATAGGAAATAGGTCTGAATTGGCGCTCCGAGGAATATTGTTGAATAGCCAGGATAAATAAATGGAATGAAATGGATTGTAGTGCTTTGTAAGAAGGTGGATGACCAGGATTATAGATTTAAAAAAAACTTGTAAACTCATCAAACTTGTTCAAAAAGTTGAATAAATAGCTTGAATGAATTACATGTGATAATGAATGAATTATCAATTATGATTTTGAAAGAATTATGATTTTGTTCTCAGTATATATATAATCATTCATAATCTTTATCTCAATATGTATAATCATCAATAATCTTTATATCAGTATATATAATCATCTATAATCTTTATCTAAATATACATAATCATCCATAATCTTCATATAAATATGTATAATCATGTGTCGCATGAGTATATATAATCGTCTACCACCGTTTGTAACGCTGGGTGGAGTAAAAAGGTAATTTATTATTATCATTATAGGATGTGTAATCTCAATTTTTTTCACCTAGCAACCAAGACTAGTATTGATAGAATTTATTGGTGTGCGACTAAACCTAAATATGAATAAATAGTTAATCTCAGTTAGTAGAGATCTGCAATTTTTATTATTTTATACTTAGGTAGATAGATTATATTATTACTTCATTGAATAAATTGAACGTTATTAATAATAGTTTCTTTCAGATTTTTTCTCCTTTTATATTCACACTGCATTTTATTCTTTCAGAGTATCCCTCTTTTTTCAATTATATCGTAGTAATCAGTTTTCATTTCAGTTTCCGTGCGCTTTATGGATAGGGAATATCCCATTGCGAGGAAATAACACTTTTAATTTTATTATATATTGCATCTAAAGCCTTCTACAAATACTAATAAATCTTTATATCCCTTAAGCACTCTCAGCATGTGCCTGATAGTTTCTATCACAACTTATAATAATTAATCTGTGACAATCAGATCTGACATATTGTTAACAAGATAACAGCCCGTCTAGACAGGCACATCTTCTAAAGTGTGAAAGACGAGTTGATGAAGGGCCCTATCCCCTCGAGAACATTCACTTAGAGAAATGATGCTCATCGAGAAACGGGTACTTCTGTCTCAAGAACAGATCGTCTGATATTTCAGAGAACAGATGATGTCACTCAACCAAGGCGAGCTCTTAGCTAATTGGTCCATTCGATTCTGATTGAGCTTTGATCTTAAATTGGCATCCAATCATCTGTCTTATCTGTGGCAGGTAAGACACATAAAACAGGTTCTTGACTGTCATTAACAGAGATGTTGAAATTTAGAAGGAAGTTTTATCTTGGATTAACATAAAGCTATCACTTAAAAGCATATAGAGTATTTCTCCAATCAAACACTATAACTTATATGACATGAACTTCCTTAGAAGTTATGTGAATTTAAAATTCACTTTTTCTTCTCGCTATTTAAAAGTGAATTCGACAGAAAGAGTTTCGGCCAATAAAAATAAACTTTAAAGCTTATCTTTGAAGCTGACTGACAAATGCCTTCACTTGCATTTCATCAATTTTTTTTTAGTGGACAAAATGACTGACAGAAATAAAGAGCTTTATGTCAAAAAGGTCTGAATATGGAAGAGGATTTCAATTTCCGTCATATACGCCAAAGGAAGCATAAAGTTATTGAAATGAAAAAAAGGTGCATTTCTGACTGATGAATTCGGAAATAACTACAAAAATGGTCCAGACTTTGAAAGTGACAAATAGTTTGAACGAAATAATTCTTTTTAAAAAATGTCTTTCAGCTTTTGATAACGTATAGTTCGGTATCTAACAAGGCGCAACTTTCTTTTACCGATCTTGGAATAAAGTACATAAAAAAGAAAATTTAGAGGTTTCAGCTTCTTTTCTTTTTCAAGAATCTCTCTACAAAGATTAAAAGCATTTGTTTAATCCAGGAGTCAAAATAAAATATAAAATAATTGAAATAATTTATTAAACAGGAAATTAAACATCTAAAGACAGCGGCAAATGTTCTTGTCTTCTTGGTTTTATTCAATCTGCTGAAAATTCCTTCTAGTCTAATATGGCAATTACAGATAATTTCCTATGAACTCATCGTAACTGCTGATCTTGAAAAAACTTATACTTTATTACGATACGCTTGTCAAATTTATCTTACTTATTATTTTTATGTATAGGTATCTACAAAAGTATCTATCTATTGTGATATATATATCTAGTAAATTGTGTAAAATATATATCTAGTATTGTGATATTTTGATGAATATATGCGTTTCACATGGATTTAATTTTTTTTAAAAAACATAGATTGTATATCAATGCAATTATTATAAAACGTAAAACCCTTGATGGCTGAACTTTAGCGTACGGCTTTAAAAAATTTAAATTGTAAGTGTCTTTTTTATTTTGAATGAAATATCTCAACAAGCTAACTCGTTTATTCGCTTGTACAGAAACTCAAAAAATGATTGAAATAAAATTTATTGAGTGATTTTGTCCCCAAAATTGCATTTTTGCTGGAAATATTGATTCCAGTTGGGCAAAAGATAGATTTATAAAATGTATACTCAATATACTTTATTATACTACGTAGAACAAAGCGTACATGTTCTTATATAAGCGTACATAAGCGAGAAAGTAGAGGTAAGAATACTTCTAGTTATTTATGACCTTCATATAAGTTCATAAATGTCATAATATAAATTGATATTAAGCTATTGATAAGTCACTACGTCAATTCAAGTACTTTGTCATAGTATTAATAATAGAGCATAGCAATCATGGCATTAAATAGCTTCAATATGGTGCGGAAATCTTTCAATATGATGCCTAAGCATGTATTAAAATAAGGATGATGGCGCATCTAGAAATGCAAAATAAAACGTTTGCCCCTAACCATAATAAAGCAGAAAATTATTCTTTAATCATTTACTTTTTAATATTTTTGTAAACATGTTTAATTTATCACATTCATATATCCACATATTCTCTGTACTCTCTAATTAACCTTTGATTTCATACATCTAACTCATTTCATTTAAAGAGTTATAATTTTATACATCCAGACGAGCAGGAGATAATTTTTTCTTTGATCAGTTTTATGTAAAATTTTTATATAGATCTAAACATTTTTTATTTATCTATTTCACATATCCTCATTTTTTCTGTATTATCTAATAAAATCTTTGATTTCATGCATTTAACATTTTTTTAAGAGTTATAATTTTATATACTCAGACGTCACATTATATGATTTTTTGACTGGTTTAACATTTTGATATAAAGCTAAACATTTTTCAAACAATTTTATCTCAATCACATATAAACATAATATATTATCTATATTATCTAATAAAATCTTTGATTTCAAGCATTTAACTCATTTCTTTTATGTGCTATAATATTAATCCAGACTGCACATGATAATATTTTTCTTTGATCGGTTTTATATAGCATTTACAACTTTGATATAAAACAAAGAAAACCTAGTTCTTTTAACTCATTCTACTTTCGAATTTTTGAATTCTTACGGGCAGCTCAACAGACAAAAACATATTCCATAATATCCATAATTCATCAATATTACAAGATCATATTCTTAGATGATAACGAATCTTTGTCTTTAACTACCTTGTTTCGTATAAATGTTTCCTTTCCTTCATATTGAACGGTTTTTGTGGAACACTTTAATTGATTTTTCTTATTTTTTTTATCTGCAGATGATCATCTTCTCACGTATAGATCGTAAAAGAATTTTATGGCATAATCCATGCCGAAAATCTCTTCCGATAGCGCCCGTCTTCTGCCGGCAGATTATATTTGTTTATGTCAAAACATGTCTGAATTTTAACATTTGTATTTTATTTAACTGTAAATTACGTTATAAATTTCCACATAAAATCATGTAAATTATCCGAATAATGGTAAAGACCTTTTCCTCTATAGCAAAAATATGTGATATATTAACTGTCATGTTATTTCATTCTATCCGGCTTTTTTCAATAAAGCG
>JAPMOQ010024745.1:0-33447 GCA_026543055.1 Argiope trifasciata | reverse complement strand
TATATACTTTCTACAACTATTTTGGGTATTTGTCTATAAGAGAAAGTCCTAAATCTCATAAACTAAATATAAGTACATTTTTAAATGAAATGTAAAATTCTCAACAGTTATTTTCATATATAGGAGTTTTTGTATTTATTGTATACAAACAAAACAAACTTCATTCTGCGCTAGAAAGTCATGGATTTACGAAATATAAATTTTTTTGTGCTCATACGGTAGATTAATGAATAAGCTAACATAAAACTGACGGATTTTACACTGTACATACTTTTACACTGCATATTTTGTTTTAGAAAAGTTCAATAAAGAAGTAAACATAAAATGAACTTTTTTTTCGATTTGGTCCCCCTCCTCTGATGTGGGGGCAACTGCCCCATACGACCCTGCCTTAGTCAGGTTTTGTTGACACTCGTAGAACAGAAAGAAGTACTTTTGAAAACTTTCTGCTCAAAATAGAAAGTTTTGTTGTATGAGTAAAAGATATAAAATTAAACAGGCGTTTTAGAAATTAATAATAGCATTATCATTATTTAAACATTATTACAATTACAATGAATTATATTCATAATCTAATTATATTTTAATTACAACAATTAAATTGCAAGTGTTCGGGTCCGAACACATTGCAATCTGTAAGGGACTTCAATATACCGACACTTGTCCTCTGAAATTGTCTTCGGGGACTTTTGGATTTAAACGGATAGTCGTTCCTCAATACAGCACCTTTCTCGTTGGACAAAAGTGGGGGTATCTTGGGCCGCATTGCCAGTCTCTCCGCGGAGCACTCTATACACTTTCAGTGGTGGTGGTGCATGGTGATGTGACACTAACTTATTTTGAAGTTCTCCTCGATCAGAAAGATGGAGTTGAGTGCTCTTTGGAGAGCTCCCCCTGCTCACCCTAGGTACCTTGGTAAGAGACTCGGTTGGTGTCACCGTCTGGATATCTCTAAAAAACGGCTCTCTCTGGTTTTTTGAATGGACACATCGAATCCCTCCCGTCGAACTTGGACGGAGGATCTTTGTGGAATGCCCTTGGTGCAAAACAGATCAAGTCTCCCCCAGTCATATTCTTGGGTGTTTATATTTTACTATTTTTGAGATTCTAAGGGATCCGCTACTGTTTCTGAACTGGCGATCTTTGGTTTCATGGAGGTGGGATCCACCTGGGATCCTAAATGTGTGGTATAGCACAGCTATATCACCTGGGATAATTAAATTGCAAGTATTCAGGTCCGAACTTATTGCAGTCTATAACGTTACTGCAATATTATTTATTGCACCTACACTTTTCTAATTCCAAATGGTGGGGCACCAACGAAGTTAAATACTTGTCCCTTTCGGGAGCAATACTAAGATAATTTCAGGACGGACCTCATCATTTTGAACCTTAAAATTCTTTGTAAAACCTTATGTATAATTCAGTAGATAATTTTCATAGCATAATACAGTTTCCTGACTTTGAATCGTTCTTCACTGTAATGATCCTGGAGAAGTTTAAAAAGCCGCATGACTAATAAGCTTGGTTTGAGAAGGAACAGATCTCTGTTAGAAGGAAGGCACTGTCTCCCATTTGCGAACTGGTTCGATTGACGAAAGCAACCATCAATTCCTCGGCAGCGCATGTCAGTCAGAGCCCGCGGGGTTGCCGACCTCTTGGACCAGTCGGCCACGATGTGGCCTTTCGTAGGCGGCCAGGTGGCGAGACAAAACAGAAGCCACAGGGAAATGCACTTTTCGCTCAACTTTTTTTAAAGTGGGACAGCACGCACTGAAATGTCTTCTTTAAAGAGAGAAAAAAAATTGACCATAAATTGAATGTTTATTATTATTATTATTTTACTTTAACATACACATGTCTGATCCTTGTTCAGAGAAGCAGTAAAACAAAGAAGAAAAACATGAAATCTACTATCGCAAATTTCAAGTTATCATGTGAGAAAATTAAAATTTTAAGTCATTATTTGTTTTAATTAATTTCAGTCATTAACCATTTAAACCGGTTTGAAATAATCACGAGACTTCTCTATCGGTCTCTCTCTCTCTAATATATTATATATATAATGATATTTTTTTTAAACTGTCATTTTTAATTTTTCTAGCTGGCAAACAAAGTTTTGGAGCTTGATAGATTTTATGATAGAAAAAAAAAACTCATCATTTTTCCAAACATCGACTTGTGCGTAACCTGATAGTTTCGAGGTTGCCCCAAACCGGTTTAAACTGGTTAATGATTTAAATTAATTAAGACAATTCGTAAGAATTCAGAAAATGTATAATTTGGAAATCAAGCTATAACTTTAGATGGTGATAAATCGCCAAATGTGATAACCATCTGCATTATTTTCTAATAATCATATTTTAATTAAATGAAATTATCCTTGAATCAACAATCTTTATCGGTTTAACAAACAATATTTAAACTTTTTTGGTTTATTTTTAAAGAACATTGTGCCAGTTTTTAATAATAGTGTTATTCCCAAGGGAAATACTACAATAGCAGACGATAGACTATTCAAAAGCTATACAGTGAAAGTCGACTCCAAAATAGAACTCCATTAGCAGACGATAGACAGTGGAGAAACAATACTGTGAAAGCCGACTTCAAAATAGAACTACATTAGCAGACGATAGATATTTCGAAACCTATAATGTGAAAGCCAACTCCGAAATAAAAATGAAAAGAGAGATAAATCGTCATTTTATTGCTTATGCGTTTTAAGGCTTCAACAATTTATTGCCTTCGCATTTTGAGGCTCCAAAACCCTCAAGCGAAAACAATATGTTCTCACATGATTTAAAAAAAATCTTTTTAATGTGAACATTTCATCAAAATGTTCTAAAATATGTTTTTAATTCATTTTCTTTTATCAAGAAGCATTCATACTAAATTTTTGTTCGGGAGACATACAGACGCCATTATGACGCGTGAAATTGTGCTTCATTATATTCCTATCGCACATTTTAAAGACTTTGAAAGAAGCAATCAAAAGGTAGCTTTATAGTTTATTTATAAAACGAGAGATCATAGCTCATAAGCAATGACCTCATCTTTCAGACTGCACAAAATGCACCCATATGCAACTTCACAGTACTCGTACTGCACATTCGGAAACCAGTTCACCTCGAAGAAGATCTTAATGCACGTCCACGATAAAACCAGACAGTTTATGTTCCCAAATTGCATACAAATGACAGCAATACCTGTCATAAAAAAATAAAACGTTGGCGATTTTGACAAAAATATAACCTTATTTCAAGGATGAAATGTGGTTTCTTAAGATTGATTGATAAAATTTCGAGGGGCACTCTCATTGCAAGAAAAAACAAAATAGTTTTATTCAGTTCAGCAATAAAACTGCATGCCAGACACTAGAAAAAACTCCGTTTTGAGTTTTCTGTTTCCTATGACATAATAACAATAACGAGTAATATATATATTTAATTCCTACTTAGAATAGAAACAGTGAGGATTGAAACGGCAAAGGAGCTTGTTCCATAGGATCCAAAAAGTAACTGTTAGAATTCCTAGTAATAATTCCTTATCTAATTTATATATATCTTGCATTATTTATGATTGGGTTTCGCGTCAGTAACCTCGGAGCTTGACGACAAACATGGCAACCATTTGGCGATTTTGGCGACCCAATATAAATAAATGACTGGAAAAAGTTTAATGAATTCATAACTAGGGAGGAAAAACTGCATGAACACCAAGCGTCATCCACACATCCATCCATAAGAAGCGTCATTCACTAATTATATATATATATATATGGAGAGTGTGAATTAATAGTAGGAATTGAAATAAAGAAAAGCGCGAAGACGTGAATGTACGTTTTAAATATCACCTACTTAAGCTATTATATCAAAAAAGAGAATTTATACACATGCAGTGTATCTAAAAATTGTTCTGATCCGTGTTCTGCCGTGTATCTAAAAATTGTTCTGATTCGTGTTCTGCCGTGTATCTAAAAATTGTTCTTCTACATATCGTGCTATTTCAGTATAAGCCAATATCTCCTCAAAAATTCTTTTTGCAATTGTGCCATTTCTCCTGTTGATTTGTTCTTAACATCGCTTAGCTTTAAATTGATTTCACATCTTTTTCCTTTTTTCTTATTCAAACGTCAAAATAAAATTAAAACGTAACAGAAAACTGGTCTCTCTCTCTTTTGTACCTTTCGAAATGTAATTAAAGTAACCCTTTTATTAAAGAGATTTTACCCAGTATATAGGAACATTCTATCCAACTACAAATTCCTTTACTTTCCTCGTTTTTTTTTTTTTTTTTTTTTTTTTTGTAGAGTATTTGTTATGCATCACCTATACTGTTGTTGCCAACTAGAGATTATTCATCTGCTAAGGAGAACGGATTTTCCTTTTTGCGCTTCAAAAAACACCATTTTTTTTTTTTTTTTTTTCTTCTTTAGAAGAATGAATTAGAATTATGCTTTAGCTTTTTCGATTTCCATTTTTTTGAAATTGCTACCTTACTTGATATTTCCCAGAAAGCTGACGGTGATTCAGGCAGCAGCAAATATCTCCCTTTTTGCACCCCCAACGATTATCTGAGGGTGGTTGCGGTTTTGAAAGGAAAACCACCGACAAGAATATATAGCATGTTCAATGCTTCATACGGGGAAAAGTATGAGAGTGGACGAAGATCAATCCTGTCGATACTGCTATGTTCAGTAGTGGCGGTGTGGTCGGCTGTATACAAGAAGTTTATATCTTTGGATTTGGATTTGAATTTCTGGCGCAAGATCCTGGTATAGAATATACTGCGCCGAAACAGTGAAAAATGCCTCCATTAAGATAAAATTAGTTTTACATTGTAAAAAATGTAATTGCTTGTGTTCAAACTACTCAAATGCTAAAAAAGGGTGAAAGCTATTAAAACCAGACTAAACTTCGAGTAAAATTCCCGCATCTTTAATATATAAGAAAATGTTTGGGTGATGAGACTCACCCAATAAAAAATCCAAGTTAAAATTGCTGGGTTTAAAATAGTTACGCCGAAGGTCAATAAAGCGGGTGCATTCTATTAAAATGTGACGAACAGTTAACATAACTCCACAATCATCACATGTTGTGGGAGGCTCGGAAAAAAGTAAAAATCTATGTGTCAGGCGAGTGTGACCAATACGTAGTCGGGATAAAATTACATCATAGCGTCTACTTAGTTTTGAAGACCAGTTGGCCAATTGTGGTTTAATAAAATGGAGCTTGTTGTTAGTCTCCATGTCCCATTGATTTTGCCATTGGCGATAGCACCAACGAATTATAGTTGTGCGCATATCTTTAAAAGAAAGACGTTGGGGCAAATTGACGCTCGCTGACTTATATGCTGTATCTGCGATTTCATTTCCAGAAATACCTACATGCGATGGGATCCAGGAAAGCAAAACTCTAATATTTTTCCACATAGAAGGCGGTATATCTTCTTCACTTCCTGTAGAAGCGGATGATCAAGAGATTATGAGTTTAAAGCTTGCAGAGCACTCAGAGAATCTGTGTAAATAACGGACTTATGGATCTGTTGTTCATCAATATATTTGAGGGCTAAGTAAATAGCAGTTAATTCAGAGGTAAAAACAGAAGTAAAAGGGTGATGTTTATAACTTATAATGCGACGACCATGGACAAATGCGCAACCCACATGATCAAATGATTTAGAACCATCCGTAAAAATGGGTTCATAAGAGCAATAAAATTCTCGATGATGTTTATAAAGTGAAATAAAAACCCTGCTATCAGTGTCCGATTTTCAAAATTGTTTAAAAGGGTCTTCGTAGTGCAATTTATTTTGTATCCATGGAGCTGAATTCAGATTATCATCCGCGTATATGTGTATATCGCTAAAATCATTTGGTAATATTCTTCGGATACGCAATCCTAAATGAGGTACGTAGGATTTGCGGGAATTAAACAAACGGTCGTCAACGTCATTCCGGATTTTCTTATGAAAAGGATGTCGTTTATTGGATAAAATACGGTAGAAATAAAATAATGATAGCTTCGTTCTTCTATTAGACAAAGGAGGTTCAAACGCCTCAGCACATAAACTAGCTACTGGTGCTGTCCTGAATGCTCCAATGCACAATCGGAGAGCTTGATGATGGACAACGTTCAAACGTTTAAGGTAAGATCGTCTAGCATAGCCACAAATAACACATCCATAATTGATTGTTGATCGAATGATACCGCGGTAGACTCTAAGCAAGCACGTTCGATCAGCACCCCAAGAAGTATTGGATAAAACTCTCAGAATGTTTAATGACTTCAGACATTTACTCCTCAAATATGCAATGTGAGATAGGAAAGTCAGTCTTTTATCAAAAATTACTCCTAGAAATTTGTGTTGATCCTGAATGGAAATTGGATTACCACTCAAAAACAACTCTGGCTCCGGATGAAGAGGACGTTTGCAGAAGTGCATAGCGACTGTTTTCTGAGGGGAAAATGTGAAACCGTGTTTATTTGACCAATCTACAATGTTATTTATCGCTTTCTGAAGCTGTCTTTCAATGTATCGCATGTCTCGGGCGTAGCAAGAAATTTGCATATCATCTACATATTGCGTCTTGCTAATAGTTGCTGGTATAACAGATAAAATAGGGTTAAGAGCTAATACAAACAGTGTCATACTTAATATACAGCCTTGTGGAACTCCTTCTTCCTGACTAAAAACATTGGAATAGGTATTACCAAGCCGTACTTTAAAATATCTATGGTGTAAAAAATTTTGAATAAAAAGGGGCAATTGCCCTCTAAAACTGAGGTCGTAAAGATTTTTCATGATCCCGTATCTCCATGTTCTATCATATGGTTTATCTATGTCGAAAAACCAAGATACCAAATGGTTTCTTTTTATAAAGGCAATTCGAATATCCGTTTCCAAGGCCAAAAGATTATCAATTGTTGAACGATTCTTTCGGAAACCACTTTGGAAAGGAGAAATGAATTCATTTTCCTCCAGTGTATGAACGAGGCGTGCGTTTACCATTTTTTCGAAGACCTTACACAAGCAGCTGGTCAGAGCTATTGATCTATAGTTAGATGGTTCATGAGGGTCATTTCCAGGCTTTGGTACAGGAATTATTATAGCAAATTTCCATTTATCAGGAAACACATGCTCCCTCCAAATTCTGTTATATAAGAACAGAAGATTTTGGAGGGATCTATCAGATGCAGCATTGAATAGGTAATTCCGTCCGGTTCTGGTGCTGTCTGTTTCTTGACAGATAATGCTCTGCGCAATTCCAAGATAGTAAAATCAGCATTATACGGGAGATGCCTTTTCGTTTTAAAGTGTAATTTGATCCTTTCTTGGTGTTTTTTGTGCGTAAGAAAAGGTTCCTTGTAATTACTCGATGAACACACAGAGGCAAAAGCCTCTGCAAGAGCATCAGCCATTTCTTGTACACTGGAAATGTCTTTCCTATTCTTTTTAAGACAAGAAATGGAATGATCAGGATATATACCGCACACTTTTCGAATGCTGGTCCACATACATTTGGAAGTCACAGAAGAATTTATACCTGATACGAATTTGATCCAATAAGTCCTTTGACTTCGCCGCTTAACTCGTCTTGCTATAGGTTTGGCTTTTTGAAAAAGAATCAAATGAGTTGTTGTAGGACGCCGCCTAAAAACATTCTAGGCCTTTTTAAGATCTTTTTTGTGCTTTTGTATAATCTGGGTTCCACCATGGTTTTTTATATTTGATTTTTCCTGACCCCGATTTTGGGATAGAAGCATCTGCAGCTTTTATAATAGTGTCAGTTATAAAATTTACAACGTCATTTAAGTCCCCATTCTCTACCATATTCCGTGTTATCAGAGCCCTTGAAGTAAAGTCTATCCAATTAGTTTTTTGAAAAACGTATCGTGGTAGACGTGAATGATTTACATCATTTCCAATTAATTTATCTAAAAATATGGGAAAATGGTCGCTATCAAGCAAGTCAGTTCCTACTCTAAAATTCAAGTACGGAGCTAAAGAAGGTGAACATATAGCGAGATCTAGCGAATGAAAGATTTTGCTTCTGTGATGAAAATATGTTTCTTCTCCATTATTGAGCAGGCACAATGAACGGTTATTAATAAACTCTTCAATCAGCTGCCCCCGAGAATTAACATCTTCGCTTCCCCAGAGAGGGTTATGACCATTTAGATCACCAATTATGATGAAAGGAGATGGTAATTCATCCACTAAGACATTTAGATCATCTCTTAATTCAACCGGAGTACTGGGTGGCAAGTAAAGACAACATATTGTCGTCAAAGATGCGTTCAAGACTCGAACAGCCATAGCTTGCAAATTTGTATGTAATGGAATGACAGATGAGGGTGCATTATGGGATACAAGGAGGGCAACACCTCCAGTAGCCCGGTCAGATTCATTATCCCTTCGTATAAGGCTATAATGTCTTATTTTCATAGAGTCGGAAGGTTTCAAATAAGTTTCCTGCAGAGCTATACAAATTGGATGGGTTTCATTAATTAAATCTTTAATCTGAGTTGTCTTAGTACGGAAACCACGGCAGTTCCAGGACACAAATTAGGCCATTAAGATTGGGTTTTGTCTGGAGGTTTTTTCTTTTTCTCCCCACCCGATTGATTTTTAGAGGTTGACGGATCTAGCTCCATATCGGAGAATTCAGAAGACGATGCATGAGTTTTTAAGAAATCTTTCGCTACAAGGAGCCGATTAATTAGTGCTTTCTTTTTCGTTCTTTGCTTTGCATGTACTTGAATTGGTTTATGAGAAGATGAAGTGGAAATTTTTGCTTTACTACTACGATCGCGCTTGGTGGTTTTATTTATTGCAGGGCAATTGGATGACAGGGAAGAAACAGTGGAGACCCCTGGCGATTTTGTCATTTGTTTTAAAATTGGACTAGTCGGGGGTAACTGAGTAATGCGAGAATCTGTTTGGGCACTACTACATATTAGTGTTGCTTTAAGTGCACCAGAGTACGCTACACCAACTTTTGGAGTTCTGTCATTGATTAATTTTCTCGCTTCTGCGAAGGATACGTTTATTCGTATTTTCGTGGATATTACCTCTTTCTCAAGAGTCCATTTAGGGCAAGACTTTGAGAAAGCAGTATGAAGCCCAGAGCAATTGACACATTTCATGGTATCTGAATTACAGTTATTTACATCATGTCCAGGTTCAGCACATTTCGCACACATGGTGATTTTACTACGACATGCTTGCTGTGAATGTCCGTACCTTTGACATTTAAAACACCTGAGAGGGTTAGGTATGTAAGGCCGGACTCTACAAATTTGGTATCCCGCTTTGATGGATTTAGGTAGGACTGGTGTTTGGAAAGTTAAGACGATGTGCTTCGTTGGTATAAGCTGACCGTCACGTCTGATGTTAATACGACGTGCGGCGCATACTTGCTGATCGGAAAATTCTGTCACGAGATCTCCATCAGACAAGTCGATGAGATCTGGCTCAGAGATAACACCACGTGAAAAATTTAAAGTTTTATGCAAAGATGTTTGAATCGGAAAATCTCCCAATTTGGTAAGTTTACTAATAAAAACAGCTTGTTTTTCTGAAGTCTGCAACAAAAAGTCGCCAGAGCGTAATTTTTTTATGTTTTGTACTTCACCAATTGTCGATTGTATTAATTTGTTTACAAGGAAAGGAGAAACTCTATGAAAAGTACTTTGAGTGCTAATAATCATGAAACGAGAATTGGATGATGCTACAGTGACGTGAGAAAAAAAAAACCATATGACATTGAGAGTGATTCGGGTCCGGCGACATCGCCCACCACGGAGCCCAACAAGGGATGGTAGTTGCCGTCTCTGGAAATTCTCCAACCTAGGTACTTGCCATAATGCTGACCAGAACCTATACGCTGGGAGTCACCCCCGGGGACAGTGACCACCCTTAACGCCAAGCCCAAGGAGTGACCCCTTCGCTTGATCCCCTTAAGTATACCAGACATGTGACTAGAATACCAGCCGATTGATGCATCAGGAACCTAAATGCACCACCCGTCTAAAGGGTCGCCACGCACGGCCAACACGTGGGGTTTTTAGCTGTCCATAAGAAGCAAGAAGCAAACAGAGCGGCCACAGCTTCTCATGGAGAACTCCCTCGCTTACCGTCGAGGGTAGAAAAATAAAGTAAACAGCAGAAGGCGTAGAGGAGATTAAATTGAAAGGGAGTATAGATCCCTGGGTACCTCGGAATTGGGACACCCGTACTCACCTCAAGTAGGTGAGCCCCTGAAGGGTTTATATCTTTGGGGGATGTACACTTCTTTATACAGCTGGGATATATTTTGGGAATATCTTTGGGGGATATTGCTTGTGCCGAAGTACCAGTGAGATTTTCTGATTTTTTTCTTTTAGCCACCTTCCTTCGGCGGAGGAGGAAGATTGATGGCGAAATCGCTGCTTCGGTACCTCTTGCATACAGTCGACCACCCCACCACCACTGAATGTAGCAGTATCGACAGTAACTGCTTCGGTACTAGAGGGATTTTGGATAGAGTCCTGATTCCACCGAAGAACCCTGGTGTCAGCGGATCTGAAGCACATTTAATCCATCAGGGTCAAACGTCCTCCGGCTGGTATGGTGTGGAAGTCTGGAGAAGAGGTGCCAGCTCAGAGGTCGTTCTCGTCATCTGACAGCGGTTTCAGATTACGAGGTCCGTTCCAAAATAGTCCTAGTGTTGCCTTGTGAGGAAATGGGTACAATTTACCACTATTTAATGGAATGTATGGAGATCTCGGAGTTAAGGAAGGACCTGAAGATTGTCAATAATGATTTAAGTACAGTACCGATGGTACCAGGTAATCTTAAAATCCAGAAGGATATGATGTTAAAGATTGACAGTTTCATTCCAACTGTTTGAGAAAGTGCAGATGGGGAGGAAGACAGTCATTTACTACCCCGAAAGGAATGTTAGTTTGACTGATCTGTCAATGTAAGGTTGGACAATACTTATTCATCAGTCGACCACAACAAATCCTGTCGATATTGCTACGTTCAGTGGTGGCGGGGTAGTCGACTGTAAGCAAGAAGTGTTGCTTTGAAAATGAAGACGTCAATACAACTAAACTAAACTAAGCCGCAGTTCTTGCTTCATAGACTGAGAGTATTTTAAGAAATACGTGCTTAAAAAAATGCAGGAGATTATAAATTCTAGCTTCCTTAAAATCTTCTTCAGCAAATCTACAGCTAGGGATAAACTGTTACAACGGGGAAAAGCTGCATGGCCAGCTAATTTTAACCCCAATGCGTTGAGAGCGTTTTGAATAATGATCGTTTGTGAATAAGGGAACAGACATACTATGGGCTCCACGTGTAAGCGGCGTGATAATTCTCTTTCGTAGCTTTTGCTAATGAAATAAAATAGTTCACTCGCTTGCTCTGACTGAATCCATTCGAAACGATGGTGTTATGAGAAACTCCTAGCATAAGTTCGGCTTTTTGCTAATCATTGGTGACAGATGCAGCCTTCTCTTCAAATGGACCTGGGTGCAAGAAATCATTTGAGGCCCTAATTTTTTGTAAAGTAAAAAAAAATCTGAACTTGTATTATTAATGCATACTTATTTAATGTGGGATTTTTTTTATAACAGATCAATTATTTCTGAAAAATTACATTTTTTTTTTGATACTTAATACAGCAAGTGCATTCAAGCGTTCTGAACACATGCTTGACTGAAGATAATTCTTTATTAATTTTAATTTGCCGAAAGAGCACTCAGCACTTGTTGTAGCAACTGGCAACATAACGGAAAGTTTTAATACTGTTAATATATTTAAAAATAGCTCATTATTATTATTTCTTGGATTAGGTTTTCATCTACATCTGTGTTATAAAACTTAACAAGTTTTTGGTACATTTCTCTCATTCATATTTTGTGTCTTGGAACAAAGCATGACGACAGCTACGCAAACATCTTCAATAGCTCTTAATCTTCTAACAAAATAAATTTCAATTTTTCTGGCGTTTTTGTAGTTTCTAAGGATTTAAGACTGAAATGATGTATGAAACTCAATGTAGTATATATGTATATAGTATGGATATAGAGGATCAATATAGGAAGAAAGTATAAAAATTATTTACATAATCAGTTTTTTAAATATCAAGGTTTTTTTATGTATCAAACAGATACCTAATTGAAGATGATTTTAATAGAAAAATAAAAAAGCTACACAACACTAATTATCTTTAATGCATTCCATATTATTAAATTTCAACAAAATGAATTGTTGCATTTCACTTGTTTGCATTTCAGTTTTGAGCATTATTTGTGTCACGTAAAGCTCCAATTCAATTTCTGGATACTTTTTATCGTAAAACACGGTAATAAAAGTTTCGGTAAAGTTAATGTCCAATTACTTGCAAAACATCACATAATTACTTTCTGAAACCCCTCAACAGTGAATCAATTTAGAATGGGTTGACGATGTGCCTAACCAGGACTTATAATAGTTTTTAAAAAATACAGTTTGTAAAGAGCAGTTTAAGTATAATTTTATAGTTTACACTTACAATAGTTTTAAAAAAATTCGAACTCCATATTTTGACGAATCAGCACGTTTTTGATCTCCTAAAATCTGAGAAACTTATTTAAAAAAAAACGCCCATGAATGAACGCAATTATTAAAAAGCGGTTTTGGTTTGATGGATGAACTTTTGTTTATGGTGTCTCTACTTCAGATTTTTAAGTTTCTATCAAATTTTGAACAAAGAACATTCAGAGGAAATTTGTCGATTCGGTGGCCCGAAAGTATTTTAACCTCTTCCCGTAAAAGGACGAGTATAGTTCGTCATTGATTTTTCATGCCATATAGCACAATGACGAGCTATACTCGTCATTGTGCTAAATGGCATGACGAGCTATACTCGTCAGACGACTAAAGTTACTGAAGAATATAGTAATAAATTTGATTTAAAATTTCTAGTGTATTGAATTCGGAGGCACTTTATTACTTATGTTGATATCATAGATCACTATCATATATCGTTTGATTGCCTCGGTACAAGTTACGGCCAAACTATTGGTAGTCATTCTAATAAATTCGTTCATTTATTCTCATAAGCATTTAGCCTGAACATCTGACTAACTAAATGCTAAACATACAGTGAAATAAACACCTTAATGAATAAGAGTAATGTAGATCAAAAAGATCAAAGTGATTCAGAAAAATAAAAAAAAATAAGCAGATATTTAACTGATATTGATATTGAAACTAGTGACAATGAAATATTACCAAGAAGACGAAAACGCGCATAGTGACTAATAGGTGAATTTTGTGAATACTCTGGAGTTGTAGACACATTATCTGCCTAAAATTATTTTAAAAAATACCTGAGTGCCTAGAGTAAACACGAAAACTAGGGACTTATCCTAAATCACTAGAGATTTTTGAAAAAAATGTTGAATGTGAACGTACAAACTACGATTACATCCATGCTAATAATATAATTTTAATTAATAATTATAAATGAGTTAGAATTATAAAATAAACTAAGTTTTTTTAAATAAAAATTAAATAGCTATTTCCCCCATAATTTTTGCATTCTTACATCTCACTGGCAGGGGTTAACACGATAGCAACAAAACGAAAAATGCTGAAAGAGTAGCATTCGATGTACAGATTTAACATCTGACAATGTCGTGTCGGTGTTATGACGGAAAGAGGGGTCCAGTAGCTTCTGAGGCTAAGGACCCCTGAACACTGGATGGTAGAAGTTTGACTTCCAACTCATATGAAGACAATATTCAAACACTCGCTTCTTCAACCCTTTTTCCACGGGGGTGGGAAGCTCTTTCACACACCTCACAAATAGAACACAAGGAGAAGAACAACCATGCCCCAACCAAGACACGGACACGGGATTCTAAG
Organism: Argiope trifasciata; assembly: GCA_026543055.1. Taxonomy (NCBI): domain Eukaryota; kingdom Metazoa; phylum Arthropoda; class Arachnida; order Araneae; family Araneidae; genus Argiope; species Argiope trifasciata. Next base: position 19,545 of record JAPMOQ010024745.1, on the reverse strand, counting down.
ATAATGGAGAAGATGCTACCTCCATGAAAGGACGCCGTAATGTATATTATTTCGAATTTGGATTGACAGTATGTGGATCTGCTCGTTCATAAGCGTTTAAACGTAGTAGCGATGACTTAATTTGGCAATTGATCACATCATAAAATAGTTTTGTATGGAATTTTGAGTTTCATTTGAATGAGAATGAACCGAATATGCATGAACATCTAAAAGGCATATTCTGTTTCCTCCATTACTCTATGAAGCATTAAACGCTCATGTAAGGGATTTTGAAATTTTTTCTTTAATTGATGTTTTTTTCATTAGTTTCTCTCATGTTTGTTCACTGTTCTTTTACTTACCATTTCCGCATGTTTAACTAATTACTTCATTAATATGCGATGCAATTTACCTCAAATACAGCACAGGGCAGAAACATTACTTAACATATTAAATAAAAAAGGAAATTTATTCTCAAATGTCTTGAGAATTTCAATCTCGATCGATAGTACTCGTTTTAAATCCCTCACGAAAAATCTAAATATTTACAAAAAATATATAAGTAAAAACCCACATAATTTAATTAAATATTCACTCCCCTCTTGGGCCCCCTCTAGTATTCTATGCTTTATTATTAGATTGTTATTCCATTGTTAATTTAGTAATAATCATTGATTATATTTCAATTGTTAATGGATACAGAAGCTTTCAACAATAACTTTTAATATTGTTGATAGCAGAAATATTACTGTTTGATGTTAAACAAACACAAAAAAGACAAACAATATAATAGATGAAACAATGAATCCCCCTTCCACTGCTCTGTTAAGAATCATTTCTTTTTTTGCAACTGATCGTTGTGTGACTTTTTTTTTTTTTTTTGCTGAGCTATGCTTGGTGTGTTTTGTTTCAACGAGGCTACGGCCATCATTGAATGGATCGTCCTATGGGCGATCTTGGAACTGTTGAAATATTACATGTTCCCCCACTTATCAATTGGGATCTGTTTTTCGATCCCAATTTGGATCAAGAGGTTGATACACCATCTGATCCACCTGCGACTAGAGTAGAATCCGTTCCAGTGGTTCGCTCTTACATGGTATTTAAGATATACCAGGCCTTAGAACTTCCAGCGAAATTGGCTCCACTTGCTACCCAGAAGTCTGAAATCACTATTGTAGAATCGTACGCGGTCTACAAGCTCAGCTCTGGGTTTGCCTGCACAGATGGCTCCTATCGAAGTGCCAGTTGTAAAATTTTTCGAGATCTACCAGTTCTGTTTGGCTTTGGATATTCCAGTAAGATACCGGTCGCAGGAAGACGCAGTTTAACATCAAAACTGTCGTCGGCTGCCCGATGCAGTTTTCAAATCAGAACTGTCTACGGATGCAGCGAAGGAGGGTGGGTGGGCGGGGAACGAAAGTAGTCCACCTCCACGTGGACTACTTTCGTTCCTGGGCAACGGTGCAGTTCATCGAAACTGCATCGGCTAAGAGGCTACTCATGAAACAAATAGTGAACTTTTTATTTAGTTTGACAAAACTACACACCTAATTTTTAATTTTACGTTTTCATGCCATAAAATTTCATTTCAAGCATCAAATTCAAAACATGCAGAACGTGTATTTATGGTAACAACAACTGCGATGTGCGTTGTTGTAGAACTCCACATACAGAAAAACGGTAGCAATGACAACCATAAATCTGATGGAGGAATCTTATAAGGACTTAAATTTGAAAAATTATAGTGACAAAAATTTTACATATTCATTACATAATTCGTCATAATATTTTTACAGTCTGTTATGACAAAGCAGATTAATGACATTATGATCCGAACCGGCCTTCTCTTCAAAGAGGATATTCTGTAAATCCCCCCAAAAATGCAAATCTCATCCTGGACTTTTGGCTGCCACATAGATCCATAAGTCGAGTCACTCTATCTTCACATGTCTGAATGGGATCCCTTATTTATAAATGAACTCCCTCGTTTTATAGATACCACTGCAATCTTTGCACCAAAACAGCATAAATCGAAGCTCAGCCAGACAAGTGGAAACAAACAGATCCGGCCTTTTCTATGAAAGGACCCGGGTGCAAGCAACCATTTGGGGCCGTAATTATTTGTTAAAAAAAACATGAACGCATATTATTAATACATGATTTTGTTTTTGCTAATACATCAATTACTTCTTTTCTTCTTTTTTGATGCTTAATACAGCAAGTGCATTCTGAACACGTTCTTGATCGAAGATAATTCTTAATTTGTTGACAGACTGCTCAACACTGGCATTGTAAAGGCAATTTTTAACACAGTTTAGAAATAACTCATAATTATTATTTAGTATTTTCTTCTTTTCACACCTTGATGGATATCCCTTAGGCGTCGATAGGGTTTTATCTAACAGCATTAAGCAATTTATAGAACGAATTATCAAATTGTTATATGCTATACTATTACCTAATAGGTGAGATACGTGACTGTAAATCTACTTACTTATTTTGCGCAGTTGCCCAAGACTATAATACATACTATGAACTTCGTATAAATCCAAGTCCACCGACTACTAAATTAACACTTCCTTAGTTCTTTTCATTTCGGTCATGGCCGGCGAAGCAGTAATGCAGATTGCTAGGAATTGATCGTTTAATTTAACTTCATTTTACTTTTTGTTAGAGCAACTTAATATAAACAAACGTATATAGCTACACGCATAAAAAATATTACACTAGATCCAGAAAAGAGTATATAGCTGATGATTTTTCAAATCCATTTGAACCCAGCCTCAGCGCCCAGAAGTAGCGGCGTTCTGACTTAACATAAGGGGATTTCTTTATTCATAAATCAACACCCTCTCCCCCTCCTTTTGCTGGTATCGTCACGATTATTGCCTAATAATGGTGTCAGTCGACTCTCAGCCAATCACATATAATCACACTTGTATACTTTTCAGTAAGTGTAAAAGCTATTATTGTCCAGAGCACTATTTTAATTCTTAATCACGTTGGGGGCCCCCCTCAGTCGCGGGGCTCGGGTGCATAGCACCCGCCGCACTCCCCAGATGGCCGGCCCTGATTGGGGAAACAAAGTAGCCAGAAGTTGGCTTGCAAGTGCTTAGAAATTTAGAGCCAAGAGCAAAAGATACGCAGGAATATAGTCTATTACAGTCACTATCACGGCGTCAAATGATCATCAATAAAACAATATTAGTCAAAGTTGCCAGAAGCTGGCGCACAAGTGCTTAGAAATTTAGAACCAAGAGCAAAAGATATGCAGGGCCAATAAGCCGGACCAGTCTTCAACCCTTCCTGGTGATAGAGAAGCCAACATTTGCTGTCGCGCCTATCCAATGACCATCATAATGGTCTTTTCTTTTTCTCCGAGTGAAAAATCTTACCTTCTTTACCCGAAATGCCGCTAACATCAAGCCTCTGCTGAACACATTCTAGAATGTTTGGGACTTCTTGGGGAGAAATTTATTCTTCTTCCTTCCTAGTTTTTGACTTCCTTTTTGTTAACATATTTTTGGTCTGACTTAATCATACTATGGAGATTAGCAACAACAACGAAGTTGCTAGAAGCTGCCGCGCAAGTATTTAGAACCAAGAACAAATGATACGCAAAGATATAGCCCATTACAGTCCCTACCACGGCGGCAAATGAATATCACTAGAGCCATAGTAGGTGTAATGAAACGTAATAATATACACGAGAATAAGATGAAAGACATAGTTGTTGTTGTATGTTGTTACTTCTCAACCGTATGTTGAGGAGAAAAATACTCCATAGTATGTTGAATAGATGCATGTTAAACCACGTTTCGAATGGCTCGTCGGAAGAGAATCTGCTCCATGTCACCAGAACTATTCCCAAGCATCACAATTTATCTGATTAAGAAAAAGTTTTCAAAAAGTATGACATGACTCTAGTGATGAATTCAATTCCCTGTTCTCTGAGGAGAAGGGGGAGTTGCTATTGAAAGAATTATTAAATCGTCGCACAGAAGTATTTCTAAGGTCTGTTATTTCTTGATCCCATCCCACGTTATCTACTTAATTAACTCATGAAATGCTTTTTAAATGTGTTTAGTCAACGAATCCCACTGAGAGAGTGATTGATAAAGTTACTGACCTAAACAAATAATTTTATAAAAATATCTCCGTGTTTCCCCTGCTTTGAAAGTCGCATGTTCAGAAATTCCTTTGAGAATCTTACCGATATATTTGCACTGTAAACAATATTTTCCCTATCAAATATGGTATAAAAAATTAATTACTGCACTTTTTCACCGTGTCTGCTTGTCCACGCTTCTTGTAAATATGTTGCCTGTCTCCGGAGGAAGAATAAAGCGAAATTAAAAATGAAAAGTCTTCTGCAATGTCTTCGAACTTCTATCTACTTCCGAAATTTTAAATCATTACATATATATATGTAATGATATTCTAACGTCTAATTTGAATTCAAATTAATTTCTAAAGTCTTATCTTAATTTAGCCCATAATAACTTCATTCTAAAATATTCTCTTATTTCCTGATCCGATTCCACGCTATCTACTTCATTAATTCAAGAAATGCTTTGTTAAGTTCTTTAGTCAGCGATTCCCACGGTGAGAGTGATTGATAATAATTGCTGTCCTAAACAAATAATTTTATAAATATATCCCTGTGTTTTCCCTGCTTTGAAAATCCCATGTTTTGAAATCCCATGAGATTCTTAATAATATATTGGCACTACAAACAATATTTTCCCTGTCAAAATGTGCTATGTATATGCAAATATATGATTAAGATTCTCACGTGGATTTCTGCACATGTGACTTTCAAAGCAGGGGAAACACGGGGATATATTTATAAAATTATTTGCTTAGGACAGCAATTATTATCAATCACTCTCACCGTGGGAATCGCTGACTAAAGAACTTTGCAAAGCTTTTTTTCAATTAATGAAGTAGATAGCGTGGAATCGGATCAGGAAATAAAAGAACTATGATAAGGGCTAAATTGAGATAAAACTTTAGATATTAATTTGGATTTATATTGAATGTTAAAATATCATTACGTATATATATTACTTGTTAGTTTTATTTTTATATTTGAGATTCAGAGCTACAAGCGACCATTTAAACATGAAAAATTATCTCTTGCCTTTCTCATCCTTGCTTTATTTTCGATCAGTCCGATGACCAGTGCTCACGAACTGTCTCACGAGAACCGGGGGAAAGCCCATTGTTCGGGGCGGCCAGTCGCACCACCGATTGGAAGCCGCTAGACGACTCCGTCCCGGAGCCTACGTTACGTTTCTCAAGGTCCCTTGTTCGTGACGTCACAAGTTTCTTTTTGCTGCCTGCCGGGAAACCTCCCACCGATCGGCGCAGACAGATGACGAAATCGAGTTCTCTGTCTCGATTCGCCGGCTTTGGACTACTTTCGCTGAATCCAGTTCGCCCCCGGGAGATTTTCTTTTTTTTGTCACTGGGGCCGACTTCACTCGCAGTTAATGCAATTATTCGGGAGATACTGATTTGTGGACGAGGGTTCGGTTCGCAGCTATGCATCAAACTGGAAGAGAAGATAATAAAAATACTGTAAAAGCTCCTTATTCGCGGGGTGTATGTTCCATAAATATGCCGCGAATACGGTATGATAATTTATACGGGATTGTAGGGGATACGTTCCTAGGTGACAAAATAAAAAATATATAAAAAAATCAATTTAATTGAAGTTTTTGAACATTTCGATTCATTATCTTAAGGCTTAGGCAATGGTTTAAAGAATTTTGTTATTTTCTCTTGCTTGGCAGTTTTTAAAAGCTCCTTCCATACGCAGCAGTCGCAGTAGCAATTTGCCTCTTAAAAATAAGACTTCGTTCCATAAACGGATCAATGTTCATAAAGAAATCGCAAAGCTCATTTGCCATTCTTAAACCTTCACTAAGATTTTTCAAATTAAATGTCTCGTTTCCAGTGCTTGTTGAAGCCTCTTCTTCAATGGGCTGTGAATTGAACATTTCCTCCAAGTCGGTTTCAGTCAGATCTTCATCTTGCGATTCAAACAATTTCTGAATGTCACTTGATTCTATCTGTTCGAACCCATCTCATCCTATTCCATTCTCGATTTCGGCTATGTTTACAGTTTACATTTAACAACATACTTCAGACAAAGTTGTAATAAGATCTATTTTCCTTTTTTTATTAGTCCATTTGACGGCATTGACAAGGATATTGGGTTGGAATTCTTTTATTATGATGTATGTACTTATTAGATCCTCGAATAAAGAAATGTTTAGCCGCGAATATAGGAATTGGGTCGCATTTTTTCAATCCGCGAATAGTGAAAACGCGAATGAAGGAAGCGCGAATAAGGAGCTTTTACTGTATTCACATCCAGATAGTTCGGTCAATGTAAACATCTTTTAAGGTACACACTTCAAAAATCGTTCCAATATCGATTTTTTTTTCCCATCAAACTGTTCTCTGATTCTTTAACTTCGAAACGATACCAAGATGTTACTAATAGATGAAATATTTCTCGCTTTATAAGGTTTTTTTTTCTTGAGGTATTTTCACTAAATGCTCTAGTTTCGGTTGTTCTAAAACTCATTTTATGATAAATGATATTTCCCCACAATGTTGCTTCATTGAAACAATAATAAATTAACAAAAAAAAATTACCAAATACAGTTATTTATACATCAAACTATCCGTATGAAACATTGGATACTCTGCATCAAACAGGAAGAGAAGATAATAAAAACATTAACATCCAGCAAGATCGGTGAATGTAGACGTTGTTTAAGATGTATGTACACACTTCAAAAATCTTTTAAAATATCGAATATATTTTTATAGCTTCAAAATGTTCTCTGGTCCTTTAGTTTTCAAGCGATAGAAAGATGCTGCCCATATTTGGAATATTTCACGGCTTAAAAGGATTTTTCTTAAAATGCTTTCACTAAAAACATTAGTTTCGTTTGTTTTTTTAAATTTTATTTTATGAAGACTGGTATTTTCCCTCTAGCTTCATTCAAACAATCATAACTCGACAAGAAGTTAGAAGAAGTGCACCTATTTGACCCAAAAAACATCTTTTGCTCTCTGATCATGCACCACTTTGTGATAAATGCAATTCTGCTTTAACGGTCAGACATCTTCTGTGTGAGTGCCGAGATTTTAGTACACAACGACAAGTTCTTTTTGGAACGACTGCTCTTAACTTAAATGACATGTTAGGAGATAACCCTCATTCAAATGTCTTTGCTTTTTTAAAAGATATTCAAATTTTACATCAGACTTAATTGTATGTTTTTCTTAAAATGCCTTAAATTTTAATACGACAGCCATGTTTAACAAATGTTTGGCGCAGGATGATCAGATCTGGTCCTTGCGCCATAAAAACAAACTATCCATTCAACAAGAAGCTAACCAAATACAATTATTTATGTATCAAAATAATTCATATGAAACAGAGGATGTTATATTTATAGAAATACATTTTAATAGCTATTTAAAAGCTAAAATGACAGGAAAAAAATCTCGCTTTATCTATTCATCGTTGATGAAAAATTTCTTAACAGAAAAACTGTACATTTTTATCACTTGATGGAGGCAGACAACATGAAAAATAATATTAGGTATAAATTCCAAATAACATTGTGTATCTGTACAAATTAGAATTTAAGATATCGTGTTTCAAAAAAAAAAAAAAAAAAATGCTAATTAACCTATTAAATATTGATTAATTAATTAAAAATTAGCTTAATATGATTTTTTTCTCATTATGAGCATGTATTGATGACCTACTGTGAAAAAATTAGAGTTTTAAAGTTGAAATTTAAAAAAAAAACTTCTTGTGTACGAACACATTAAATGAAGGTTAAGACACCATAGAGAGTTATAATTGTCATTTATGTGTAAAATTGCAGCTGTGCAAACGTGAACTAAGGAAAGAAACAAGTGGATTTGGATGAATTAAAAGCTTTATTGAAAAGTTTCCTCGATCGGCTAGATTGGGAGGACAATTGAAATTGTTACAGATACTAATGAGACACGAAGGGCTTTAATTTGAATTGCGTGCACTTTATTGCAGAATTAATAGTAGGAATTGAAAAATATATGGTATGAAAAATATATATCATAATATGTATTAAAAATCTCTTATTTTGAATCCTTGCCTGGAAGTGACCCTTGATGAAGTTTTCAGGGCGGATTCTTTTTCTATTGGTTATAGTTTTGATTCAGTTGTGTTCCTTTTTGCTTAACTTATTTTTTTAATTAATTGAGATTCATTTGTATTTTAATTGTAGCTGCATTTGCGCACTCCAAATACAATGATTGATTAAAAAACTAAAAATTTTTTAAATTCTTAAACTTGTTTGAATCCGTAATGATTTTTAGTTTCGATTCCGGTTTTGGTTTCGTTTCCGTGGTTGGTGCCGTTTTTGTTTCTTTTACATAATTTTATTAATTATATTAATTTGGATTTGTTTCATTAATTGGTTCCATTTCATTTACCTTTCATTTTGTGAACTTTTAGCGTTTAATTCCGAATTGAGTTTTAATTTCGATTTTGACCAAGTTGGTTTCGTTTTAATTTTTGTTGACCAGGAAATGGGTTTTAATTGTTTTAATAATTTTATGTTTATATATATATATATATATATAGGGAGAGTAAGAACTAATAGTAGGATTATAAGCTGAAATTTATAAAATTTATAAAGGCAATAATAAAGCTTTTAGAGACAAAATATAGCTAAAATGCGTAAAAGTATTTAAAATCCTGTTTTAATGCGTAATGATTGACGTATAAAAATGCGCATTTTAAATGATATTTGGGTGGCGGTGGATCAATGCGAGGGACCTCAGCACAGTTATTTCGAGGATAATCAAATGTACCCTGATTTTAAATTTTTCCATCAAACTTTTCACACAAAAAATTTTTGAATTTCTTATTTAAATCTCTTTCAGTGGTTTAAGCCATTAATATCACAAAATATTTCCGAAGTAAGATGAGAAAATTTCATAAAACAAATAATATTTTAAAATCTTTTAAAATTGAATTCCTACTTATGTCAATAAAGAAATAATGCAGTTACTTTTTATTAAATAATTTTTTCAAATAAATTATGAGTCAAAAATTTATTGATTTCCGCAAGAATTGAACTCGCATTCTTCAACCTTCATGTGAAAAATACTGAAATCTTTGCATTTCACCGATTCAGCTAATGCCTGTTGATTTCAATTTTGGTTACAAACTGCTAAAACTTTATTTAAAGTATCAAAATTTAATTTAATTAATTAAGAATTGAAAAACTGTATTAACGTCGAGTGTCATAAAATACAAGTTTTAAAAAATTTATTTGAACTTGAATGGACGAATAAAAGTATTTTATTAGCGATTGAAAATTTGAACAAGATTTATATATGTATATATATACAGTCGAATCCGGTTAATTGGACCACCGGATAATCGGACCAGCCACTTATTCGGACCGAATCTCAAATAACCGAAACAAATCCTATGTACATAAGCCTAATATTATTCGCTTATTTGAACCAAAATTCCGTTTAAGCGGACCAAAGAACGTGGCAGGGAAGATGAAAAAGAAGCCACAAGTCGCCTGTGTACAGCAGGAAGTCCGAAAGGGAAAAGAACTAGTGGGAGGTGAGCAAGCACTTTGTTTCTTAGAACGGGCAGCTCGGTAGTAAGTTCTTCAAACGTTGACTTGAATTTGAGTAAATCGTTTCGAAGAATTTGTTTGTAAATTTATTTTTCAATGAATAAAGTTCATAAGCAACAGTAGTTCTTGTTTGTATGTTTGCCATACGCGTGTACCGCACAATAAAGGTCATAACGACATTTTAATATATTACGTATAGCACGTCTCGTCTTGTAACATAGGGCATATTCGTGTAATCGGACCAGCCGGTTATTAGGACCAAAATGATCGCGTCCCGATGTGGTCCGATTAACCGGTATCGACTGTATATATATATATAAGGAGAAGAGTAGGCATTGAAAAATTTTCGACTTTAATATTTTTAAAAACGCTTTGCAATATATTTTTATGGTATTTTTTAGTTGAAAGAACCATTTGTTATTTAACGTTTGTTATTCAGTTACTATAAACGGTAATGCGTTTCTGTTTCTTTGACTGGTCAGTCCTAGCTATTGAATTAATGTTTTACACAAATATTAATTGGGGGATGCAAATGAAACACCTGAATCAGTTTTTAAAATGATGCGGAACTTTGATAATTTTAGTGATAACTAGAAAATATTACCTCAAATAAAAATAATTAATATTGATATCATCTTAAAATTCTAAAAAAAAATCCAAATACTCATCTTTTCAGAGAATGTATTTGGCTAAGCAATTTTTTTTGAATTCCAAAAATATTTCTAGGGAGGATTTGTACTACAGTAGTTTCATTTGTTTCAATTTAAATCAGACTTTTTTCGCTTTTTTTTAAATCAAAACTTTAAATTATTTTGTCGCTGTTTTCATTTTCGGAAAGAAGATTATCGAGTTTCTGATAACTACTTACATCATTTAAGCAATGAAAAGATAATGAGCGAGAGATGAAATAAAGATAATGAAAAGATTCTCTCTCACCTTAAGCATAAAATAACTTTCATTTCAGAATATATTTTTTCCCCTAGATATTTATTAAGTGTTCATTAATTACTTAGAAGATTTTCAGATAAATTATTTCAATGAGCTTTGAAAGCAAGAGATACTTTTTAACAACATGATTCATTAGCCGAAGAGAATTTACCCTGTAATCTAATTAGCTCCTGTAGCTATTAATTTAGGTTACTCTTACAGATATTATAAATTAATTAATTTATAAACATCTGATAAAATTTAAATTACCCATTCTTACAAATGATCTTTATAAAGTTATAATATTGTGATACATATATTTAGGTATTTTAAAAATAGAAAGGTAAGCATTTAATGCCAGAAATTTAAATAAAGAGATATTTATCCTTAATGGATGGTCCTTTTAATGAAGCGTAAATAATAACTTCGACTTCAATTTTAAAATTGTTTAGATGAGGAACATTTGATTCAAAAATAAAATTTTTGAATCAAATGAAAACAATTAATGAATATACTGCATAGAAAACAATTTAAAGTTAAGAATTCGAAATTAATAATTCGAACAAATTAATAATAACTAAGAGATCAAAAAATTTAATAATCGAATATATTTTGAATTTTTTAGATATTTATTTCTATTCAGGAATTCAATAATACTATATAACTGTAGAGAAGTTACTTGAGTAATTATTCAATATTAAATATTCAGTAGTAATTAAATAATTATTTATTCTACTAATTTCTCTGATTAAATCATCTATTAAAATAGAGGTTAAATCTAACAAAGAATTCAAACGGTACTATTATTGGCCCATAAATAAATGAAATCAAGTCTCCTTACTCAGTTATTCTGACTTTAATTTTTTAATTGATAAATTTATTCCAGCCACAAAATGCCAAAAAATATTCATTTACTGCCTCTGTTGTTAAACTTCATCTTTTTTCATTGCATAAAATTTAGTGTGTGCATTTATATGTATTAGGAATGTTTATTATTAATGAAATTTATCGGCAGTTCTACTTATTCTGTTTTATTAATAGCAATTTCAATCAGGTATTTCAAACACACTAATAAGAATGTTTGATTGATTATAATATTATCATCTGAATGTATTTATATTAAATTTGATTTTACGTTAAATACAGTTTATCTAGTTATTTACTACATTATGGAGATGCATTTGCCTTTTCTTATTAACCAGAAAAGTATTTTCAAACATTTAGAATTCGCTTCTTAAAGGCAGAAATGATATTTTCATGCGGAAACTTAACTGTTTTAAATTTGAAAATTCCTGAAGACATTCGGACATATAAAAAAATTAAAAACTGAGAAGAATATTCATTTTATTTTTTAAATTTAGTTCTGAAGTAAAAAAAAAAAGCGTTTTATTATTATTATTATTATTATTGAATTCAGCTAATTTATTCTACAATTTGACACCTCCAGCTAATAGCGACCAAACACATCGCTCTTGTTACACCGTTGGGCAAAGAATGGAGACGAATTCAAGGGGGAAATGGACCAACTGAAGAAAATTTTTCATAAAGAAGACTGCATCTGTTACAATACAGTCTAGATATTTATTATGAATTTATATCTCTATAAAAATAAAAATGAATGTTTGTATGTACGTCTGTCTCTTATGTACTGCCGTACTGCTCATCCGATTCCGATGAAACTTTGACTACTTATTACTTGCTGTTACAAGGTGATTATAGGCATAATGCAATCATCTAGAGTATAAAAAATGTTTTCATATCTATTTACCGCATCTATTAACCTTGTATTAACCACCAAATAGCTTGCCAAGGAGACAACAGTTTTAGTAAAGATGCTAAATTCAAGCTAGAATTTAATATTTCGCAGCTATTGCACATAAATGCAATGTAAATCTTTCACTGAGATAATAGTTTTATTAGAGATTATGCGAGAAAGTTTTAGGGGAACCAATCCTATGGGTTTGAAATTTTAACTAAAAATGGCTAGCGATTTTTTGTTAGCGATTTTTGCAGTAACTTCAGAAAATATTACAGTACAAATAATTTAGCACCATATTAATTTTCAAAAAATTATCTTTTTAACTGTAATAAAGATTTTATTGAATAAATATATTTTCTATGTTTAATCAATTTTAAAGCATGGTGTTTTAACCACATTTTTTATCGTTAAGAATTCTGAATGAATATTAAACAAATCACGAGATACAATAAACAGTTTCTTTCATTAGCATTCTGAAAGAACGCCAAGCTTTACAATTCTAAGAGAATACACAAATCTAATATATAAAAATAAATATTTGTTTATAGAATAGAATAATTAAAAATAGAATAAATACTATTTATGCGTCCCTTTTATATATTCTTCTATTTCAATGAATGTATTCATTGCCGACAAGAAAATAAATATCATTCTTCCTATCATTCTTAATTAAACAAGTTAATTATTTGAAATTCCAAACTTTATTGCCAAGATTATTTCTTCTGTGGCAGCTATGCGCCGGCTACCAGCTAGTTTCAAATATTATTTAGAAGAATATCACCTTTCTGCATTTTTAGTGGCGAATTAACAAACTGGCTGCTTTGAAAAAGTATTGTTTGGAAAAAAATGATTTCAGAATTTCATTCCACAGTAGAATAGAATACAAAATGCGCCATTGTGTAATAGAATAGTGCTTATTTTATGTCTGTGGTCAGATGCTTAGAATAGTTTATTTACTGTTTCGATTTCGGAACAACAAGAAAGAAAAGTCATCAAAAGAAAGGGGACTGGTGGACACCTAAGAAGCTGAAAAGCAGCAGCCACTAACAGCTGCATAGCAATGCAGGATAAGCGAGAATAATATGTCCAAGGCTTACGAAGTACAGCGGACACTGCTCGTAAAAGCGAAAAAGTAATGGAAATAAGAAAAATGTTACATCTCGAATGCTATTTGCCGATACTCAGTCATTGGCTGTTTCTCATTTTTCATTCTTTTCCAACCTCTACGATGGAAATAAAAAAAATTACATTACGTCCCGAATGCCATTTGCCGTCACTAAGTCATTGGCTGCTTCTCATTTTTCATTCTTTTCCAACCACTACGAAGGAAATAAGAAAAATTATGTTACGTCCCGAATGCCATTTGCCGACACTCAGGCATTGGCTGCTTCTCATTTTTCATTCTTTTCCAACCTCTACGATGGAAACAAGAAAAATTGTTACGTCCCGAATACCATTTGCCGACACCAAGTCATCGGCTGCTTCTCATTTTTCATTCTTTTCTAATCTCTACGATGCAAATAAGAAAAATTACGTTACGTCCCGAATGCCATTTGCTGACACTAAGTCATTGGCTGCTTCTCATTTTTCATTCTTTTCCATCATTCCGATCTCCATCATTTTGATCTAAACTATTTGAGACTACAGTGAGAGATTCAGTGGTGGATGTCCGCATAGGTGGTCGCTTCGTGTTTCGAAGTGTATAAGGGGCCTCAAAATCTACTTAGATGTGTGTCATAGTACACAACCGCAGGTAAATTTGATTGTTCCCCTTTAGTATGATTCACTGAGTTATCACTTTTCCATCAAAGAAAAAAGTGTTCATTCATCGATAAAAGTGCTAATGAAAAAATAAATTCTTGAGGAATCAAAACGCAAATCTGAAAATTCTTTTCTTAAACTTAACAAATTCAGAATACTACTCATCCCTCTATCACTTTCCTAATCCCACACTGTAGCATATTTGACAGGGTTGGATCTTGATATTAAAATTGAATTATTTCCACGAAATCATGAAGAATGAAAATGGCCAAAGAACTCAATGACTGTTGCTTTAAATTATACGTACATAACAAAATACAAGACTCATTGGTCAAGAAACAATAATAAAAATGACTTGGTATAAAGAAGGTATTCATAAAAGGCATAGTATCAGTACAAATGAAAACAAATTCCAAATGCATTAGGAATTGCCTTTCAATACATAATGGTACCAAAGAATAAAAATGTAGATAAAGTTAAAACTAAAATAAGTTTATCTGGCTACATTTTTGTCAACCATAGAGTTTACCATGGAGGGGCCTCAAAATATTTCAGCGCCTGTGGCCTCTTAGTTCCAAAAACCGCCACTGGTGAAAAGGGGTTGTGCAAGCGTGAATGGCAAAGTCGTACTCTTGGCACTTGTTAGCTCTATTAAAGCAAGAGACGCTCCCTATGAAATTAAATCGCTGTCTTCGTAACAGCGGGCTTGTCCAATATCAAGTGCCATTAGAAACTACAACATAATTGCCTTAACGCGCTCATATATTCCAGTCAAACCATAAAGCCCGAACAAGCCAGGTTATCTGTTCCGATCGTTCTGAAGTTTATCTCGCAACTTTTTTGTCGATAATAGTATTTACCGCGGAGGGGCTTCAAAATATTTCAGCCCCTGTGGCCTCGTATAACCAAAAAACGCCACTGGAGAGATTTACACTAATCTTCAAAGACTGAATAAGGCAGGAGTGTAAAGGGTATTTGGCCTGGGCCTTCACATCAGATGGGGGCCACAAACCGAATAGAAAATTTATTTGACCTTTACTTCTTTAATTACCTTTTTAAAATAAAATATCAGTACAATGCAAAATCCGCTAGTTTTATGTTAGCTTCTTTATTTATCTATTATATGAACACACACACAAAAAAAAAATCTGTATATTGTAAATCCATGGCTTTCAGCTAAATGCTCGCAATTACGGTGGACAAATTTAGCCAATCAAAAGCCTGTATTTTTACATACATATTTAATATGGTACTTTGAGCTAAGAGTGTTTTTAGTTTAAAAAGCCTCCGACTACGTTAAAAACACTGGTTATCGACCACATTGGCGATTTTTTTGTTGTCGTTGTTGTTTCTTGTAGTCCAGGCTTTTCTCTTTCCAAAACAGTTTATCTTTTCTAGGATAAAGAAGACCTGACCTATCATCCAGTGCTACATGTTTTTTCAGCTAAAATTTAACTTCATTTTCCTCAAAATTTAAAAACCAATAGAGGTATTTGTATAAACATTTCAGTGCTTGTTTTAAATGATATAGGCTGTGAAATAAATCAAAAGTTTTATAGTTGGTAAAATACTTTCTTATCTATAGGTGTTTGTAGAAAAAATAAGTTGTGAATTTATGAGAAAAAATGTGCGAAATGAAAAAAAATGTGTGTTTTTACCAATAACTTTTTTGCATCTCAAAATGCTTCTTAGATTTTGGTTCATATCATTCATTATTATATTCTATAACTTGTGTACAAAAAAAAAAAAAAAAAAAAAAAAAAAAAATTGGGATTGTTGCATTACAATTTTGTATAGAGTGTTATCCATTTTGTTTAAACTTCATTAAAATTCACTACAAATTTTCCTCTATCTTGAAATATACCACATTTTCAATTAATTTGGTTGTATTTATAGTATTTTGTATTATAATTGACAATACATATAAAAACGATGGTTTTAAATAGTTTAAAAAAAATTCCTTCGAACTTAGTCGAACACCTTAAATAACATTTTGAATTAATTAACAAAAAATGCCATAGACGAATTCTATGCATGTTTCTTCATTACTGAAATAATGAAACAGAAAGGGGGCCCCAAAGAAGTTTCAGTCCCGGGCCCCCTTTTGGCTAAGTTGGGCCCTGTTTATTGTGCTCAGAATCTTCACTTTGTCAGAAAGTGATCGCCGGATCATTTCACAACCGCAAGTTGACGCCCAGGACTGTCTTCATTTGAGTCGCATGTTCATTAACTAGTCTGGTGCTCTGAAGGAGCGTCCCAGAGCGCGTGCGTCCACAGAAGCTCCAGCCACATGCCCCTTGCCAAACAGTAGGAGCAGGGCGTCCCCTCTTCTGGCTTGTGACTCCTCTTGCAGACGTAACCAGTGTTATTAGGCGCAGATAATATGTCATTAACCCGGCTAAGAGCCACCATTACTGCAGTTAAACCGATAATGATGCTTTTTGGCGCTCTCTATTTGCATACGGTAGGCATGACTAAGTGCCCCTGCCCTAATGGTCCCAGTTCGCCAAAGGGCTTCCGAGAACGGCTTCCTTTGGCGCAGTTTTCACATCGAATGACCAGCACAGAAAAAGGAATAATTAAGCCTAAAATTGGCTTCGAAGAACAATTAAGCACCGAATGATGTCTCTGATTTCTAGTCGTTCGGTAGGGAGCAGATCGTTTATTTCTATTTTTTTATTTTTTTTAAGAAAAGGGAAAAAGAAAAAAGCCGAATTTAAGAATTCAGTTATTACAGAAGACCACAAGAGGAATAAAAAAAAAAGAAACAAACCAAAATAATACACACTGCAAGATCTTCATCTCGTCTGCTTGGCAAAAAGCTTTTCAAATAAATACCTGTTCTTTTGAAACCTCAACATTTAAAGTGTAAAAGAAATGGACATGAAGAAAAATATTTGCAAAAATAAGGAGGGGGGGGGGGAAGGTCAAGTTTTTTATTTTTCATTTTTTACCTGTTTTTTATCTGTTTGTGGCAGCAGTTGCTAAAATGGATAATACATTTGTTCCAAGCAGTCGTTCGGGAAAAATTGTGATATTTATCTCATCCACCTGTTTGCCTTGAAGATGTGAACATTCCATACAAACATTCCTTATTTCACACACACACCGTCTCCACCTATGAATTATGTAAAAAAAAATGATTCGACCTCACGTTTTGTCTTCTGCGTCTTTTTTTCTGAACCCCTGATACATTCTCCTTGATGCGTTGGAGCAGAATCAGAAGATCAAATCGGAGATGTATTTCGTGACTGAGGTGACTTCAAAGTACTTTTGAATTGAAATTTTATGGTTTTTAGAGCTTCTAAAATTTATTCATTAATAACAAAGCTGATTAAAGATGAATGAATTGGCTATTGCAATTTTGCCAACAATGCTTTTAGATTGGTATATTTTCTGTAAATTGCGTTTACAAAATAATTACTTGAAAAAAAAACTAAAGAATCTAGTACTATAAAGAATTACTAAGAGACAGACAATTTAGTCGAAGTATTTTCCTATACATTGCTCGCCAAATGCAACGGCTGGTGTAATCAAATGAGATGATGAAAAGATAAGACATAAAAAGTTCAAGACTAGAAATTTGAATTAAATTATTTCATTCCTTTATCTTATCAAAACATCAAATATTCAAACAAATGAATTTAACGGTAGTAATTTTGTTCGGGATTTCCGAATAATAAATTTTTGGTTTGAATAAATTTTGTGAGTTTCATGCGAAGTACATGGAAAAGAAAATAAGAAGGTCTTTAATTCAGTTTCATTCGAAACGTTACACAGAAATTCGAGAACATCTGTATGCATCTACTTGAGAAACATACGTGCGTGCAACTAAATGTATACACGAGGAGCTAAATAAAAAAAGACTGGGAACTGTCTGTTTTGTCAAACAATGCTTTGACATTTCATCATGAGCATTTCATCACATAATAACAGTATTTTGATATCGTTGATTAGAATATAAACGGAAGCCATTCATTCAACTTGTCTGACGATGTACATGAGTTAATGAAGTTGCCACTCCACGGTTTAAAAACTTTCGGACGAATGAGTGAAAACATTCAGTCACCAATACTGCCCACTTATCTAACTTGGTAGAGAACAGAGTTCTTTTTTTTAATTCTTATTATCATCGTCAATCGGAAACAAAGGCTTACGCAAAATCAAACAGGTAGGGTCGATGTCCAGACAGCTAAAAGTGATCACAGCATCCATCTGCTAAGCCTCTCGGGTCATTGTCTGTGCTGGGACGAATTCAGTCTCTATTCCAGACATACCTCGGATTATAAGCATCATCTGAAACATCTCTGTCGTTAAAATAACAATAGCCTTTCTCGAATCGTCCTTAAAACGTTGGTGCCTGCAAGATTTTCTGCACAGTAAAATGCGATGCCAGTTAACGGAGATTCCAATAAGACAGTCACCAAAGAAAACGATATTTTATCGATGAGATACAATTAAATTTAAATATGAAAAATTTCAAAAAGAGAAAGTACTCACGTTGTCGTGTTGCTATTTTTTCCCAAAGTGACCTTGGTTTAGCTCGGCACAGCTGCGAAAACATCGTCCATTCTCCAAATCTGGACCTTCACAGAGAGAGAAAACCGAAAATTAGCAAATTGTACGTGTGATAACTAGTGCTTCACAGTTGAAAATAATAAATATTTTCCAATGTAGTAAATACAAATATGTTAGTAAAAAAATATTGCAATTGCAATGGATTGTTAGATGGTATACCGGTAAATTAGAGCTTCCTATTAAAATTGGACCTGGAGACTGGTAAGCAGGATTGGCCTCTAGGAGCCTTCGAACAATGCAAGTCTTGAGGACCTTTCTCCAATATCTAACTTCCTACACCAGATGTTTTTCAATTCCTATTATTAGTTCCCACTTTCCCTATATATGTATATTTATTTGCCTTGTTCAAAGTTTCAATCGTTAATAAAATACTTGTTATTAACTCACTCAAGTTCAAATGCATTTTTTAAACATGTAGTGGACGACACTCGATGCTAATACAGTTTTTTTAAAATATTAATTAATTATTTAAAATTTCCCAGTAATTTCTATTTGGTCAGCAAAGTCACCAAATCCATCGTCAAGTCGCCAAAATGGTCACCAAGTTTGTCGCGAAGCACTGAGATTACTAACGCGACACCCGATCATAAATAATATAACATGATATAAGATATATTTAAATAATATAAGTAGGAATTGAATTTAAAAAGTGTTTATATATTACTTGTTTTTATTAATCTTATTTGTATAAGCAGTTTTTTTTTAGGTATCCAATTATAATAAACTGACAAAACATTTAATTGCGGGGTTCTTTCGAGAGAGATTGTATTTTATTTCTTTATATTATTTATGCCTATTTTGTTCTTTGTAATATTGTATTTTAATCCTTAATATTATTTATGCATATTTTGTTCTTTGTAATAT
>JAPMOQ010024739.1:0-10017 GCA_026543055.1 Argiope trifasciata | reverse complement strand
CCAATTTTTAAACAGAACAAGAAAAATGGGAAAAGATGGCGCAAGGCAAGTGCATAAAGACAATTTAACCACTTACCCTTTTTGTTTCATCTACTATCTAATTAGATGAGACCTTCCGTTTCAGAAATGTGCCAGCCTACTAACTCAACAAAGAATTAATGGAATAAGTTGAAATATTTGTGGATTAAACTTTCCGTTTCAGAAATACTTTCTACCTTTTCTTGTAAATATATCTTTTTCAGTCTATCAAAGACAGAAACATCTAACTTATTTCAAAAACTCTTCAACCTACTACTGATTTAAGGATGAATAAATTAATTCAATCATAATACTAAAAAGAACGATTTAATTTGCTTTAGAAATATCCATATCAGCCATATTTCGCATTAGATTTTTTTGATTATGGACAAAAACAACTAGCAATAGAGAAAATTCAATCACAAATGACTCATATGCTTAGTCAAGAAGGATTTCCTTTTTTCATCTAATATTCAATTTTGAAACACATTGTGCAATTTTGCATTTGTTACTTCTGTATGTTGTCAGGTACGGAAACTCTCAGCATTTTTGCGTATGCTACAATTAGCTTTGATTTTCCAAAATAGGAATGAGAAGGAAGATGGCGAAAGATGTTTATATTTAGCATGTCATATGTGTGTGTGTAACGATGTTTTAACATCTAATTTAAATCTAAATTAATTTCTAAAGTTTTATCTTAATTTAGCCCATAGTAATTTCATTTTACCTTAATTTAGCACATAGTAATTTCATTTTATCTTAATTTAGCCCATAGTAATTTCATTTTACCTTAATTTAGCACATAGTAATTTCATTTTACCTTAATTTAGCCCATAGTAATTTCATTTTACCTTAATTTAGCCCATAGTAATTTCATTTTACCTGAATTTAGCCCATAGTAATTTTTAAAAAAATTTCTTACTTTCTGATCCAATTCGATTTCTCAACTTAATTCAAGAGAAGCCTAGTAAAAATGTTTAATCGGTTTTAATGCTGCGAGTGTCTGATAAAAGTTGCTGACCTAAACAAATAATAATAAAAAGATCCCTGTGTTTCCCCTACTTTGAAACTGACATGCAGAAATCCCAATGAGAATTCTAGTAATCAAGAGCACTAAACAATATTTCTCTTATCAAAATATAATATATAAGACAAGGAAAAATCAATTTCTGTCCGTTTTCGCCACTTTTGCTTGTAAATATGCCAGCTTCTCAGAGAGAGAGAGAGAGAGAATAAAACGAACTTTAAAATGAAAAATCTAAAATGTCTTCGAACCTGCCATCTACTTCCAAAATTTTAAATCTTCACTTAAACACACATAATGATATTTCTTCATCTACTTTAAATCATAACTAATTTCCTAATTTTTATCATAATTTAAATAATATTATCTTCATTATAAAATGGTCTCTTATTTCCTGATTCTATTCCCAGATTTTATAAATCATAATTATTTAATTAAACCTTCGTCGCTCTATAAAACTGCTGAATTCAGCACGTTCTCACGCTCAGAGTGAATGTTAATGTTTACCATATCTTTTTAAAGATTTCATTCAGAAGAGAAGTTAAATTTCCCTTCCTAAATCTACATGTGTCAAAGAAATCCCTATAAAAATTTCATTGTGAAATCCCAGTAGGGAAATTTTTTTGTCCCTTTTACTTTTCTGGACTTGTGACGCGATGTTGACAGATTATTTCTTACATTTTATTCTTTGTAGGAAAATTATGCCTCCCGTGTTGAAATAAATCAAAGCTCTAAAATTTCAAACGTTTCCTCTATTCGACCGCGCATCTACATATATATATAAGCATATAATTTTTTTAAAGCTGAAGGTAGAGTCGAAGACTGTGAAGAAACGTTACATTTTTAAATTCACTTTTATTCATTGCAGTAAGCATAATTTATTTACAAGAGGGCGTGGCTCAAAAGCAGAAGACAAAAAGAGAAAAATAAATCATCTCTAGTCTTATATAACATGAGCTATTGATAAGGAAATTATTTTTTCACGGTGCTTATATACACCACGTGTCAATCACAAGCAAGAGAAATTCATGAATCTTTTTAAAAAGGTATTTGTTTCGATCAACAAATATCTAATACGTTTCTATCACTCTAAGCGTGGGGACCGCTGACTAAAGCATTTTACAAAACTCCTCTTGAATTAATAGCAAAAGTGGAATGGGATCAGGAAATAAGAGAAGACTTTAGAATGAAGTTAACATGGGCTAAACCGAGCTCAAAATTAAGCAATTAATGAAGCTTAAATTATATATGGCCACAGCTATACATGCTACACTGAAACAAGAATCACAGATAATAACCAAAGTTGAAATGTACACAAAATACGACGTGCAGAAATCAAAAACATAAATATAGCGCCCAGAAAAATTCTATGAAATCAACACTCCTAATAGAACATTCGACTGCTACTTTTTATTCGACTCAAGAATTCTGCCTCTTGGGACTTCTATTGACTTTTGATAGTTCAAAAAAGATTCCGGAAGGATATCGTATCGTTGTTCCTAATCAAGGAGGTGTCATCAAAATTTCTGTAGCTTCAGAAACTTTCGTCTGTATTGCCAAATTTCTACTGAATGATCGGCAAGGCCGAGGATGTCACTGATTTTGCATTCATTAAATTATCTGTTAAATCCCTCAAAATTAACTAAATAGTACAGATCTGTATCTATTTAACTTTCTATACTTTACATCAATTTCCAATTCAAACAAAATATTAAAAAAAGAAACTGAATATTAACATCGGAAAAGAATAGTTAAAAGAAATATAAGCATAGCAGATAATTCTTCTTTTTCTGTCTGATTGCTTCTTAGTTCTCTTCAAAGAATCATTTAAAAGCGATAGCAGCATCTCCTCCCTCCCTTTAGTAGTAACATAACATAGCGCATATAGTTTATATTATATCAAATATATTAATATATATTTATATCAAATATATCTATCAAATTATATATTATATCAATCAATATATATCATATATTATATAATATTTATTAAATATTATATCAAATTATAGCAATATTTTATCAAATTACAGCATAAGCCAGAAAGCATTTAGTTAAATGGGCAGGCACGTTTTTCGAATGACAGTGTTTGTACTTGTATACAATCCATTCTGATGCAATATTAAGTTGGAAAACATATATGAATGCGTTATAGCGCATGAAATAAGAAATTAGGAGGGAAAAAAACTTTTCAAAATTTGGCTTCAAAATATAGAGAAAACATAATTAAATCTATTTTTGATTACTTCATTCAATCTTTAAGCGACACAGAAAAGAATGGCAATAAAAAGATATCAGAATTTACATTCAGTAATATACTATTCATACATCGAATCAAAAGAATGAGTATTAATGATGACAGAAGCAAAAATCGCTAGAATTTTTCATGTATAATCAGCGGTCACACTACAATGCTGTAATAATATTCGGGCACTGACCTATAAGCGGTCTCTTCCGATGAGGAAAGGACACACCCTCTACACAAGAAGAGCATATGCAACAACTTCCTGTGCGATAAGATTCTTCAAAATAAATGTTCATATTATGTTATTCTGGTACATACATGTAGATTCGCAAGGAGTGATTTAAAACACAAACACACACCTTTTGTTTTGTAAGTCAAACCTCCTGTTTCCCATGGCTGTCAAATGAAATATGGCAGGGTGACAAAATAAAATCATTTAGTAATGAGAAAAATTAGTAAACAGCACCACCAATCTTCTTTTCATGAATCGACATTGGTATAATTGGCATCGTTTATATTCTGGTGAGTAGGACTATGCCAGAATATTAATGACTTCGATTTAAGTTATGAGAGTCACCCATGAGAAAAGTGCCTCGCACTTTTTGTCAGAACATTTTAACAATAAAGCAGAATAGAATTCTGAAAATCATTATTCTTAAAATATATTCAGAAGCCATTTATCGTTCACTGCCAATATGTTTACGTGTTTTTTTTTTTTTTTTTTTAAATTTACATTTGCCTTTTTATAAAATTAAATACTTATCATTAAAAACTAAAGTAAATAAGAACATCTCAAAAGTAATATTATCTAGCCCACTCTCAATGAAGATATCTAATATATAAACATGGATTTCTGTTCGTATTTTATGCGCAGCCATACCGTTCATTCGTTTGCGGTAAAACTTTACCAAATTATTGCTTGCGCGAAGGTTACAGGCATAGTACAGTTATTATGTCTAAATTAAATTATATCTAATTAAAAACAGCATAAATATAATTTATACTTCTCCTTTATATATTATTCAATTTGAAAGAATATACAATAAAATAAGTGTAATTATTTCTATCATTCCTAATTAAATAAAATAGCTATTTCAAATGTCAAACGATATTTCAAAAATTGTTTCGTCTGCTTCAGTAACTTGCCGGATAGTAGCTAGAACTAAATAAAGTCAATGGAGGGAAAATATATTTTAAATTATTCGTTAAAAAGTCATGTATAAAAGAGAAAACATCCAAATTTTTTACAGCAATTGTTTTAAGAAAGGCCGTTTTTTTTTTTGTAATCGGAATTTTAAAAGAAAAAGGTTTATATTAAATTATTTTATGTTAGCTAAATTTTCCTTTCTATTGATTCTTTGTCTTAAAACAATCGATTCCAATTGTTTATTCAACTAGAACAATTTTAATCATTTTAATTAATTCTTATAATTAATTTATACAACATTCTTTTTCAATAAGCTTTTCTTTTCTTTTTTATTCTGAAGTTAACTGCAGTCACATAGAACTTTTCTGATTGCCTAAATAATTTGAATTCCTATATTTACGCTTAATTCACCAAGACTATGATATATATATTTTATACATTTTTAATCTTATAAAATGTATAACTATGAAGAAGCTGCGTGTTAACATCAACTTAGCAAATTCTTAAAAATATATAAATTAAAAAATTATTGCCACATAATTTTGTTTCCAATTTTACTCCTTTTTCTTTTATTATAAAAAGAAGAAAAACTAAAGCAGTATTGACTGGTGCAATGGAATTTTATAAATCAATAATGACTTAAAAATCATATTTAACAATTAAATTTGTTTCTCTAAAAAATTAAACAACATTTTGTTTCAGAAATTAGGCATATTTACAAAAAATATTACTATCATGATACAAAATTTGAAGGTTTTGTTTAATATTATATAATAAATAAAATTCATGAAATTAATACTTTTTCAATATGAATATTTAAACGTTAATTAATTTCTCATCTTTTAAAATTTTATTAAATTTTTAGCAATAGTATTAAAGCAATCTGATAATCAGTTGTCCAGAATTCAGAAGAAAATATAAAAATTAAAAGATTTATTTCAACAACAAAAAAAAATCTTTGGAAATGGGCCTCCCCGTCTCTTTTTAATGCTTAAAATACAAGAATCCGCAATAACAAATGCTGTTGCCAAACGAGAAAACAGTATTTCCAACTAATACTACAATATTATCTAGTTCAAGCATTACTCGATTTTTATAAGAAAAATAAAAAGCTCACAATTTATAAATCGAGGGTTACCATCTTTCAAAGTAAAGCATTTGTTATTGTCAAGGAGATGAAATATTTTTTTGTTTCTGCCAATATAATTTGCTGTATAATCCATCAAAGTAACTGTTTACAAGCAGAAGACAGAAACCGATGCCGTAGCATTCGTGTAGGAAAGTGTCATTTCCAAGCACGATAGTAATCTACTATGGTATTTTCCGAACACGAAAACGTCTAATCCAAAAACACGCAAGAATTTCATGTATTTATCGTCTCTTTTTAGTCTGCAAGATGTCTGAAATGTTTGAAGTTCCAAGAAAAACGACTGGAATTTTTCTAAAACAGCCAAAAGCAGCAGACGATAAATAATCTAAGCTTAAAGAATTCCATCGATTCTTAACAAATTAAATAGAGTATTAGGCTTAATATAAAGAAAAAATAATACTTTAAGATGTGACCAATTTATCAGAGATAATGTGAGAACGATTTTAATGAATAATGTAATAAGTAACTATTAGTTGTATTTAAGAATTACGTGAAACATTAAAAAATAAGCGTTTGTGCGAATGGAATGCATAATAGTTATTATCTGATCAAGCAGCTGTTTTAAACTGATAATATTTATACGCTAGCATAATCTTAGTAGATTACGACATGCATGATTTGGAGTAGTTTAAAACGTTATACAGTGCAGGTTGCTGAAAGATAAGATAGTTGCTTGTTGAATAGTAATTGCCCTATAAAAATGAGGGTAATTACAAGTTTAGCAAACATTTTAACACGATTTTTAATTTTTAAAAATTGGAATTTAATTTTTTCATTATAACTTTAGAGCATTTAACTAAGCATTTAAAAGTAAAAAAAGCCTTTTCAATAATATCCATCTTATTTAGACGTTCAGAATTTGAATCCTCGTCAACAATTTTTTTTAACATTTTTAATTCTATCGGATATTGAAAATATTGTTTTACATTCTTCCTAATATTTTCAGAAACTATTTTGACTTCATGATTAAAATAACAGAAACATAATTGGTATTTCAATTAAAGGATAGTTTTCAATCAAGTGTATACAGTCGGGCGTTTTTAATTATACTACTTTTAGATTGTCACATTATCTGTTAGTTGCCTGATGTGCGAAGAACTACTAAGAAGACAGACTGGCGGATGGATCGATGGACATTCGTTCTGTAAACTGCATCATATAACCAGAGAGGTGGTCTCATCGAAACTGTTTAGCATACTCTGAAATAAAATTCTGTTCATTTTCCGTATAAAAATTGGAAACCGACTAGGGCAGCGAACGACTAGCACGACATTGACGAATAATAATTAAAAAGAAGTATATGGATCTTTGTCGGGAATGTAGAATTTTCATTGAATCTATCGAACGTATAACGTCTTTTTGCCGACAGACTGAAAACCAAATTAAGACAAGAAACTACATGTACTCATGAGAAAATAAACCGTGACTGATTTAAGCAAACAACATGTCTGACTTAAGTCACTGTAAGAGCAATACATGCAAACGGTTATACAATGCATTATACCTAAAATTACACAATAACAATTCTATATTTAGTCAATACTTAAATTTACAGTTTAACATAATTTATTCTCGAGATCTGTACTGACCTACCGTCGCGAGAAAAACCCTGAACATGGTTGCCGTAAGTACATGAGTCTCGGTAAGGAGAGAAGTAAGCATTAAAACAGACCACAACATCTGGCTAACTAAACGCTCTTCATTAGGCAAGAAATTCATCTCGCTAGTGTTAAAGCAGATATCCTATTCCTAAAGGGTTCTTTTGGCGCCAACTGCAATACAGATCCTTCCTTCACCCCCCAAATGTATCAAAATATCTCTCTTCCACGCCGACTGTTCCGTAATTTTAGGGTTACTAGGATTTTTCTCGTGACGGTTTGTCAGTAGACTTAAGGCCTTATCACTCGGCGAAATATCGTCGGTATTTTCCGTCAGCAGAAAATGACATCATCGTGACGTCACTTTAAAGTTTCACGTGATTGGTTGAATTTCGCTTGAGGACAATATTTTCATCGCTATCGTCGGCATTTTCTAGCTGGTTAGAAAAAGTTGTCGATTATGCTTGACCGGTTCAGAGGGTGGAAATAGAAAATAGCTGACGGAAAATGTAGACGATATTTTGCCGTGTGATAAGGCTCACAGTGTTGCAGCTGGCATCGTACTGCCTTATTTTAGATTGGAGAGACGGTAGGAACTATGTCATTATTCGAGAGTGTTACTGACAAGCGTAAGAATAGACCGACAAACGGTCAACTCTTTGAGAGATTTGGTTCAAAATTTGATAGATGCTAAATCAGTGTATTAAACTTTATACATACAGTTCTTTAGAATTTATAAATATTGAATAGCCGAACAGATTTCCTCATAAAGTCAACTTAAAAAGCCTCAGCTCAGAAAGCCCTTAATTTGAATTCAATTAATTGATTCAATTTTTTTTACATTTTGGCTAAAAGCGTTTTTTATCCCATATGTAAAAAGGTAGACAGACATAATGCCAAAAATGTGTTTTTTGAATTTAGGGAAATCTGAAAAGTGAAGATTTGTGAAAATCTCGAATTCGAGTTTTTTCATAAATAGAATACTTCATATAAGTAAAAAAAGTTTTAAACGCAGAATGTAATGACTGATGCGAATAGGATAGGCTGATCAAAAACAAGACATTATCAAATCAAATACACATTATTCAAACTTAAATCGAAAATGTGAAAAGTCACTTCATGATTTGTAATCCACGAAGCCGGTTAATTGACAGGATTTAAAATGCAAAGCAAAAAGTTTTCACCGTCTTAAAATCAGGACAAAGAACACAAAATCCAAGCACAATATTTATTTTAACAAACAGATAAGAACTTAAAGTGAACGTGCAGTTAAAAAAATTATCTTGAATTGAATTAAAAAAAAAAAAAAATCACAGAAAAGAGCATAAAGCGATTTTCTAATCATATCATATAACAGAGATGATGCCCATCAAATCACGTTTTACACGTACCGGAAATAACCGGCGCGGTCGCGAATAACTATAATTCGATACGATAATGGTCCTCTTACTTTCCGCTCGGCTTGCTCCCAAATTACATAATGGCGGAGAAAAATATCGTCTGCGTTTTTATTCAGTCATCGTTTACGCATTCCATTACAATAAATAAGCAACAAAAACGGCTCCTAACTTTTTATCGTAGGAGTTAAATATTGGCAACATTAAGAAATTTGAATGCCTCTTTCACTCAAACCAGCTTAAATATTACTTACTTTAGCCGTGAAATATTATGAAATGGGGAAAGAAGAAAAAAAAACCCCGCAGAAATTTATTGCATAATGAGCGAGGAAGCTGGTATGGAAATGCGACTGATGCAAAATAAGTGTTACTTAAGCTGCAAAGTATAAAATTTCAATTAAAATGTAATAAGACGTAAAAGTACATTTTTCTTTGGCTGAATTTATTCAATAACAAGCACAAAAATTTAAGACTGCTACATAAATAATAGCAAAGAATTTTTGATAATCATTTTTCTTATCTAAATTCAATTTAAAATTTTGTTATGAAAAGCTCTGAAAATTCACTTACAGTTTCTTTTACAGCATTTTTTTTATTCATTTTTCTTGAATCGAACAAAATGAAATATTTTAAATGGAACTTTAGCGGCTCTTGCAATACATTTTATGTCGCATTGTTAAGTCTAAAGTAACAATTATAACAACGCAGCTTTTAATTCAAAATTTAAGATACTAAAGCAATGAGATAAAGATAAATTTTTTCTGAACCATTAAATGAAATACTTTTAGATTGTTTAGTACAAATAAAAATCATACAAAAAAATTTAGAATTTCAGCAATTTGAATTAAAAAAGCAGGTAATTAAAAATTGATAACACCCCTACAAAAAAAATCCAGCTTCTTTTAAAATTAGCATAACTAGTCACAATCAATCCTTAAAGAATCGTTTCGAGCTGCATATCACTGCTTTCTATTTATGCTAAATCTGTTAGCTCTAGCTCTCATGATATGTTTTATAAGTCGTCATTACACATAATTCATCTAATTATTAGTATAGATAGAGACAATATCAATCTAATAAATCAGAAAACAGATTATTTAACACTTTTAATTAATAATTATCAACCTTAACACTAAGAGTCAATTAAGAACTGATAACAACAAAAAATTATACAGTAAAAGCTCCTTATCCGAGCACTCTTCATTCGCGTTTTCACTATTCCCAGATTTAAAAAATGCGACCCAATTCCTATATTCGCGGCTAAAAATTTCTTTATTCGCGGATCTGATAAGTACATACATAATAATAAAAGGAAAATGACGAAGTACCTGTGCAAGTTCAAACTTTGACAGCAAACACAGCCGAAATCGGGAATGGAATACGACGAGATGTGTTCGAACAGATAGAATCAAGTGACATTCAAGAATTGCTTGAATCG
>JAPMOQ010024735.1:0-12513 GCA_026543055.1 Argiope trifasciata | reverse complement strand
ACACACACACACACACACACACACACACACACACACACACTGCAATTAACAACATCAAGTTTTGCTTACTGCAAAGTATTTAAAACAAAGATTTTTTTTAATGATGCAAGTACTATAGTGTCGATTAATTTGGATTTTAATGGCGCAAAAGCCAGTTATGGCTATGTTGCGCCAATACTATTGTATCGAATAAAATAAGAGAAATACTCCCTGTAGCCAAATGGAGAATGCATGTTGGAAGTAAGGAAAAAAAAGCATATTTTATGAAATTTACAGGTTATATCTTTGGGGTCAAATAATCACAAAGGCAATTGACTGTTGTTTCAAGTTAAAAAGGCTCCGAGATAGAATTTCAGAAAGAAAAGTATCTTCAGGATAATTTACTATAATTTTGTAATGTTTTACTATAAGTGTAAAAGCAATAAATTAAAATAACTTTATATAAATAAAACAATCTCATAAGATTTAAAACAATTTTTTAAAGATCAAACGACTAACAAATCCTTTTTATGTAGTATTGTTTTACAAACAAAAAGACTTTTGCACTCTCTTTATCACTAGCCTACTTTCAATATCAATAAACTGCACTAATATGTTCAAATATAATTCTCAATTATTTTATTAATTAAAGAAATTTTGATTATATCAGCAAGGTAAGCGGTAGAGAATTTTAGAGAAAAAATGATTTTAGGCTTCAATGATATTTATAATTTTGAATAATTTATTACAAATATTAAATAATAAATTCAAAACTGAAACGCAGAAAATAATTAGAATGAAAATTTCTACTTTTTGGCATTTTTAAAAGCCGTTTTTATTACATTTATTTTTTTCTGGTTTAATATTGAAAAGCATGACTATTTTCTCTTTTCTTAAGAGTTAGACGACAATTTCAAGGCAAAATCTTTAATTTCTTGAATGAATCAAGGAGCTAAACCATATCGTTCGATAGTAGATGAAACTAGGGAATGATTGTGTCACAGCAGAAAATACTTTTTTTTTTGGATGACGAAACCTGCAAGAGATAGAGTGGCTATTAACTTCACCAAACCAGTGATGCGTGCTTTCAAACAGGGTTGAAAGAAACAACGCTGATGCGTAAACATAAATGATATGGTAGCTAAGCTTTGTGGGAAAGCAGCAATAATTCAATTCTCCTACTTCAAACGAGAAAGAGAATTACAGCACAGAAAATATAAGTTTTTAATCAAAAGAATCAGAAACAGTACATTGAATCATGAATCTAAAGAGAAAAATGATTTGACGCGATGAGGTATCGATTAGCTTCAAAACATTCAAAACTTTCCGATGGTATTTTTAAGGGAAACTTAACAATATTAACCGATTTTTCACTTACCTTCGAATGGGCTAAAGTTTTGAAAAATCCGACTCTTAAGCATTCCCGATTATAATAATAATTATCGTAATATTTTCAACTGACACACTAATTTCATTAAATTCTTATTCTACACCAGTGGTGATTGTAAATTTGAGAAAAATTCATATCAAAATTCTACAACTATAATAATGAAGCAAAGATTAAAATGGAAATTTTAAAAATCCTACCTCTATGAACAAAAGTGTTTTTAAACCTGTTCCCACGACTCTAGTCATTATTTCGAATTTAAAGGCAACTATTAAGAGTTCTGCGTCGTTTATGATTTAACTGCCACTCAGTTTCGTCCGTTTATGTTATAAATAAGCAGAATATAAAATTTCTTATGATTACTCAACAGCGTTTTCGTCAATCAAATACTTATCTTATATGGTATATAAATAATTTTTTTAGTATTCCTTTTTTTTTCTGACATAAGTAGAGAAAATATTACTTAAAAAAAAAAAGAAAACATACGGATGCCATTTTGAATTAAATAATGAAATATGTTTTTCATTCTTAGCTTTTTTGAAAGCTAGAGGACTCTTAAAGGTTTTCAAGAACAAAATGGATAAATTTGTTTCGCGTTTCAGATATCTAAAACATGATTTATCTCAACTAGTTAATAATAAACACTTTTAGCAAAAGAAAATGGCTGAAAGTGCGATGCAATAAAAATTATTTTTCTTTTTTTTTAATACTAAATGAAAGTGAGTTTCAAAGTTAAGGCACTTTTTGAAACTTTCATTCATAAAAGAATACAATTCAGGGTGTCCCTATAGGGTTGATGTAA
This sequence comes from Argiope trifasciata, assembly GCA_026543055.1. Lineage (NCBI taxonomy): Eukaryota > Metazoa > Arthropoda > Arachnida > Araneae > Araneidae > Argiope > Argiope trifasciata. Next base: position 10,345 of record JAPMOQ010024735.1, on the reverse strand, counting down.
TTTTTTAAAAACAATCACAAAATTAGGTTAATTGTATGTGTATGTACTTAAAGGATAATTTATTAAGATTTTTATTATTTAGTAGATTTCAATATGTTTCTCATTTGCGGCACGACTCACATCCAAACGGTATTCAACCTCATCCCATGTCCTGGCCAGTATGTTTAGAGTGTCCTTTGCCTGAGAATCCTGATTTTTCTCAGTGTAAACAAGATTTTCGACATGTACCCAGAAGAAAAAATACAATGAAATCAGATACGTGTTTCTTGGTGGCCAAGAAATAGCCCCTACCCTTCCAATGTACTTGTTGCCGAATCGAGTATAAACCGCAAACTGAAGTCCCATCTGGCTGACAGGACCCTTCTCAGTATCAGTCAACTAAACATACTCCTTTAACATTTCATAGTAGACACCATTTATAGAATTTTCTACACAAATGAAGGAGCCTATAACTTGCTTCTATATAAGGCATTGAATTTCGTTGACTCATGTTCATGTTTCACGAACTCATGAGGTAGCTGCGAAAACGATTATGCCGGTTCACAGTACAGCTTACATGAATGGTGGCCTCATCAGTAAAAATCATACGCGTCTTCTACGTTACTTCAAGGTCAATGATGCGCTACGGCACCAAGTGTGGAACAAACAAAATTGAAACTGGTGTGAATAAAATTTGATGAGCTACTTATTTCTTCACAATTAATTGATCTGACCATACGGTTAACTCGATATAATTTTTTTTAAAATTCCGTAATACTTTTATGGCCACACTGTACTATATATTTTTTTTAACGGGGGTCAGTATAGAATCGAATGGCGAATCATTTCTTCTTCCACAATGCAAAGGGAACGGAATTCACAGGACAGCAACATTTCATAAGATCAAAATCTAGAAGGAACCTTTTGTTTCAGCATCGTCAAGTTTTGAAAAGAAAGGAGATTTGGTTGAAATACCACATTTCCTTTTTCCCCGTCTTGTCCAGTGGAATGGAAAATCAGCCATAATAAAATTCGCATGAAATCTAAAAAATGTATTTTTTAAGTACAAAATATTGTGTTAAGTATTTTGCTATATGGTTCACTATTTTTTAAGCACAAATAGTGAAACAAGGTTATAGTATTAAAACAAAATCAGAATCTTAGAATAATCCGACCGATTTTCATAACATTTTCTAATCTTCTTAATAGTAAAAATATTTTGCGGGTTCAAATGTACATGTGCGATGTATACAAAGATATCGCAAAAACTATTGATTAATGACAAATAAACGCAATTTGACGTAAGATAATCATTGAATTTTCTTGAAATATTTAAGATAGAATTGATTTTGGGAGTTATATTCTTTTCTTAGACACATCGAATTAATTTTTTCCCCGTTTGCAAGAAGTGATGGAATTAAAGTTCCTAAAATGTTCCATGTTCCTGCAGAGCCTCTTCTCATCACAACTTGAAATATCAAGTAATTGCTGGGCCAACTTTTTCAAAGAAAATGGAAATGCTCAGAAGATACTCATTCATGAAAGCAAAAAAACATTGGGTTTAGGTCAAATTTTAAAAACCAATTCAAAGATTTTTTTTTTCTCTAATCGTTCACAAATTTATGATGACATCGTTAATCAAAGAAATAGAAAATAAAAAGAAGACAATAATAAGTGGAAATGGAAACAAATATTATGAACTTTACAGAGTTCTAAGAGTGGTCTAGTGGTTAAATGTTATAATAACTTACAGAATAAAGAATAAATTTATTTAAAAAAATTTAAGGACCATTTATAATTATATCAAAAAAATTAATTTGAATTGTTTTTTTTTTATTGTTTAATCTTTAGTTTATTATTTTATTATAAAAATGTTATGAACTCTTCAAATTATTTTTTTCTCAAATTCAGTAACAAGCAGAGCCACGCATATGAATAAAAAATTAAATATTTGAGTTTAACTGTCACTAAAAACCGTAAAATTATAAAAGTACTTTATTATTATCAAATATGTCGAATGTAAAAAAAACTCCAAGAGCTTAAAAATAAGATAAAGCGAATGAAAAATCGATCCCAGAATGCCATCTTTACAAACACAAAGCCAAGAATGGTACAATTTTTTTTTAAACCTAATACGACATAAAGCACAGTTTAAGACTCTTTTAATCTGCTTTAGGACAAAGAAGTGAAAAGTTGCATGGGGGGGGGGACAGTTAATACAGTAAAACGCTCACTCTACTCTTACAAAATGTATCATTTGCAGAAATATGCTGCCGTATACACAGTACCTACAATTTTCAAACGGAATGGAGAAATATTATGGCATTTTTTTTTTTTTGGTTTGCTATTGCAGATTCTTTTTTTTTTAATGAAATTAACTGATATCAGTTGAAGGAATAAAAACACAGGTTTCTAGGTAAGGAATTTTTTTTTCGGACGTCTCAAAGTATTTTTAAATATTTATTAAAAGTTCTCCAATTTCAACTGCACCATTAAAACAATTTTAGAAGAAAAAAACTTCTTTTATACTTCTTTCTGATGCATATTTATTCCCCCCCCCCAAAAAAAAGCGCAAAAGCTGCATTTAAGACCAATAGTAGGGGGAAAAATGCACTCCACCCCCTCCCCATGTTCCTTTAACTCCTCCCATTCGCGGTGGAATACACTATAAACCCTCTGATTGATTGTGACTTATTATCTACGTCTTAAAATCTCCCCTTCAGCATTATTTTCCTTCCGGTTTTTTGTAGTTGTTTTGTTTACAATCAGAGCTGTGGTTATCTGCGCCTTCGCAATACACACTTGCTTACAAAGTGAAAAGAGCAGAAAGTAGAAAAAATAATTCGTAATCCAATATTTTGACAACAACAACAACAAAAATGAGATTCTTTTATTTTGACTGTTTATTGACAGAATTTGTATATCCTGGATCAATGAAAATTCGGGATCTTTGATCCTTCTGCGATTATAGAGGCACAAAAGAAAAAGGAGGAGAAAACGCTCCCTCTGGATATTTTTTTATAAATGCACTTATTTTATATATATAATTCAGAAACCGATGCTATTTTTTTGTAAAAACTTTATTTGATCTTACATTTATGAGATACATACGCAATTTTCCTATATTTCGCAATAAATCATAATCAATTCAATTTTTAATAGGAAAAAAGATTGTCTTTTATCAGAAAAAAATAATTAACAGAATTAAATTCATTTAAAGAGAAGTAAGATACAAAAATATCTATATACTTTATTTATTAATATTTGAATATTCTCACGTTTCTGAATGAATTTTCTTCAATACCGTTGATATCTATACTCATAAATGGAAAAGAATGTATGTGTATGTATATTACATACATTAACTCTCTCAAGCAATTTTTATTACGAAACTAGCCGCCTTTGGTGACCAGCTGGTTCGTCAGTATAAACGATCTCTTAAAATTTTCAGTCATCTGACCGTGGTTCAAAATGAGTCCCAAAATAGCCCTTGTATTGCTTTAAACGGTGCGTTAATATAACTAAACTAAACTTAAAATTTTCAATAACATAATTTATATAACTTGGTCTCTTAATGTATTTTTCTGCAAAATAATTAGATATCAAAGCTTCAGATTTTGATAGTTATATATTTCACTTTTACTATTATGTAGGCCTTAAACTGTCTGCTTATTGTATTACTTATCTCTTACAGTCAGAGCCAATCAAACTTTCACTTTAAATCAGATTGGAAATGTTAAACTACAATTAATATAAAAACAGTTTTTACTGAAAGTAAGCACAAATTTTTTTAAATATTAAAATTGAAAGCAGAATCCGTTCAGGATTGCGTTGCAGAATTATTTTCGTAACATCTTAAAAAATTATTCATTAAAAGTTCCTCTGATTCATAATTCTTTTTAAAGTAAAACAAAAAACTATTTAAATGATGCGAATAAAATTTTTTATTTGACTTCAGTCAATAAATGTACTTATGGAAAAAAATTATGAAATTTTACATTTATACGGTCTTTTTGACAAGGAGTCATATTCTGCGAAATACTCTAGACACTTCAACTTTTAAATAAATTAATAAGCGTTTCTATTTTCTGCGATCAAATCGGTCAGTTTTTATACATCACATTAGAACAATCAACATTTTCATAATTATAGGCCAATCACTGTCGAGAAACCCTGGGAAATTATTGGCGTATCTTCTTTGGGACGGTCTATAAAGTGATAAAAAATCGCCAGTTTTTATTGAAGATTGATATTCAGATTTCATAAATTAATTCAATTTTAGTGAATAATTTAGTCGTTTGAAGTTCAAAAATTTTTGTTAAATATGATTCAAAAGGCAGAGGACCTAAGTAAAAATTTAAAATTCTTCATTTATCAGAGTATTTATTGATTCAAGTAACAAAATATAATTATTTAGTGCATCTAGACCATTTGGTTAGCAGATGCATGCTTTTAATTAAAATTAATTGATAAGCGCTGATTAAAGTGATTATTTTATTTTATATCATAAAAGTAATCGAAAATAAGAGCATTAAGCTATTAAAACCAATTTTCAGAAATCATCAAAAATGACAATTTTCAGAAACTAATCTAAAAATCACTTCCGAATTAAGCTACAAAAAGTAAACAGAAACAAAAGCGTAATGTAATTAAATATATTTATGAAACAAACTTATTACGGATTCTAACAAAATTAACACACACCTTATACTAATATCTACGTACAAGACAATGCTATGACTTAAACAAAAGACTAGACATAGAAAATATGTAAATTTGTAACTTTAAAACTTTATTTCCTTACGGATTGAATAGTAAATTAAATCGTGCAGGTTATGTGGATTTAAACAATAACTGTATTTATAACAAATTTAATATTTTTAAAGTAAAAATTTAAAAAAAATGTAAAGGTAAAGGGGGCAATTTTCAAATTATTTACATTTTTTCTTCAGGAGGAATTTCAGAATTATTGTAATCTAGATAACAATTGTGAAAACATTCACAAAATTAGAAAAAGTAAAATAAAATGGTTAGTAAATAATAAATTCAGTGATTTAAAGTTCAAAAATTCTTACACTAAATATGCAATTCATGTTCTATTTAAATTTTAGCTGAATATTGAAAAAAACAAAAAAAAAACACGTTTTATCAATTAATAATAAAAATGATTTAAACAAAGAATTATGCGTCATAAAATTTTTGGATATTAACTTCGAAAAACTAAAGTGACCCAAAATTATGCATCACAACAAAGTTTTCTTTTCTTTAAAGGATAATACAACTGTTTCAATAGCATTTAGTTATTCAGATTAACTGATGGAAACTTTAAGGAAAAGAAATTTTAACTATACTATAGCAAAAATTTAAATAAAATACGTAAAACAGACTGTAATTGTCACAAAGAAATTTATAGAGATTATGTAGATGATGACAAAGTACATAAGGACATAATAACAGGAAGCTTAAAATTTTTGATTTCAACTCTTCAAGATATCTCATGAAAAGAGAAACTAAATTTAGACTTAGAGAAAAAGTAAACATTAAAGAAGTTTTAATTTGTATCGGACAAGATTTGGAATTTCTAAATTATGTAGGAAATATCATTGGCTTCCAGAAGGTTTCACAAAATGGAAAATGATTTTAAAAGAAATTAAAACAAAGTATAATGCGGGTAACGATAGAACTAAAGAACAAGGAATTCATTTTAACAAATCGTTGAAAAAATAAATAAATAAACTAAAAGAGTTTCATTATTACAGTAATAGATAAATCGGCAAATATGAATTTATTTGTTGCAATTATAAAAGAATTTTTAATTAAAGTATATAACTTTAATTCGACTTACAACTCAATTAAAAAATGGAAATGGATAAAAGGATGGTAGATTTCACTAAAAAAAACTAAAATTATAACTTGCTCCTTAAATTATCCTTATTTGTTTCCAACAGTAAAATTTCAGAAAAAATCAATAAAATTTAGATTTGTAACTTGTAGCACTGGAAATTACAATTACTATACGGGAAGACATTTCTTTAAATAGCTGAAAATTATCTTTATAATTAATAGTAACAAAGAAGTTTTGGGTTTTCTAAAAGGTAGCAAAATTATTAAAATTAATACTTATGACTTAAAATTTATACACTAACCTGCCCCATGAGAAATTAATAAATGCATCTACTCTCATATATGATGAATATTTAAGTGAAGGTATTATTATCAAAAATAACTGGCTGGTTTTATATAATTTTAATATTACCGGAAATTATGTTTTCACTGGCATTAATTTTTATAAACAAGTTAAGGGCATTCTAATGTGAACAGCTTTCTCAAGTGTTTTAACTTATATTTTCCAGCATTATTACGAGGAAAAAATAATTAAATAAACGGTTGAAGGTTTATTCATAATTTAATTTTGATTAACTTAGAGAATACCAATATTGTTAAAAATTGCTATCCTAAAGATTTAATTCCAACAGAAACAAATAATCGATTTGAAGCTACTTATCTGGATTTAAGAATCAGAATTGAAATGATTTTAAAAGAGATAAATTTAGCTTTAAAATAATTAAACTCAGTAATTATCTAAATTTAACTCTAAAATTTTCAAAATTTTCTCCCAATTTAATAAAATTAAAATAGTTTGTAATAATAAAATATTAAAATTTCATTTATAAAAGCAACAGATAATTTTATTAAAAATTCAAACAATGGAATTCTCCAAAAACTTCTGCAATATTGATATGTAATAATAAAAAAGAAGCATGATGAAATAATTATTCCTTCAGATAAAAATAAAATAGACTTTCTGTTACTAATTCAACTGATGGCACTAAGAACCTCCAATTATTTATTTCTCTGAATGACGAGACAATATTCAAATCGAGAAGGCAGATAGGACACTTTAGTTAGGATTTCTTTGCCTGTTGCTGGTATGTTCTTTCCTCTTTTAAAAAAAATATTGGTTGAATTTTCTTGCGTAGTTTATTTTATATATTTTTGCTTATTTGGAGATGTTTTTCGTGTATCTTTTTCTGTTTGTGTCTTTTCTGTAAAAATGGTGCATTTTTTTGGCCTTAATTTTAAGGGAATTTTCGGGCCATGAGGGGTTTTTACTGTCGGACTTAATGTCTGACTTCTCACAAAAAACTTTTTTTTGAATTCCTGCCTGATTGAAAAAGTCTTCAGGTAGCATTCTTTTGCTTCCATTATTTTTCTTTTCAACTTGGCATTTAATGCTTTATATATATATATTAATATATATATATTTATTATATATATATATAAAACCATGTCTGTCTTAAATTCGACCGTTTTATTCAATTAATAATATAGATATTGTAAAAGATCATAGAACTCTTTTCCTCCATTTGCATTTTAGAAAATATATTTCACATTTTTTTTTTCGCTTCATATAAACACTTGCAGAAATTTACACTTTTATATATTTAATTTGCAATACCAGTTGTTTTATTTTTTAATTTGCACTTCTGTCAAAGGGATGGCAACACGTTGATAAAAGCTAATTTCGCCACCCCCCTCTTTGACGTGCTTGTGCAGATTAAATTCGATTTTTATTTTGTGCGAAATTAGCTTTTATAAAATATATATTTAAAAAAAAAAAAAGGTTAAAATATTTCTTTAAAACTCGTTAAAAATCGATACTTAATTTATAGGTTAAAGCATTGGTATCATTAAAAAGATATATATATTTTCAGCTTTATCTTGATGTACAAATCAAATTTGTACCTTAATATTTTCGGAAGTTTTAGCGTTGTAATTTTTATAAAGTGTATCTATTTTAAAATCCCGTTACACCTTAATATAATAAATTATTGGATGTATAAGGATCAATGTTAGTGACATTAATTAATATTAGATAAGAATATTTTCTGCAATGCACATAAACAATGCTGAGTGAGACTTTCATTTATACACTTTCTTTTTTTAAGTACCCATTTTAGTGGAGATTACTGAAAATTAAAGAAATAGAATGTACAAAATTCGAAATGGTATAAGATTTTTAGAACAGTAGTAAATGTTACAAGTCTAACAGAATTTGAAGTTAAATATACTTTTGTGATTAAGCGATCAAGAACAAGCTACGTAAATTTTAGCAGCCATAAATCTGGATTATGAAAATTAATTAAAACTATGTTGGCCACTTCATTCATAAAAACTTTCTCTAATAGGGCAAACTGATGTTTTTTTAATGTGTATTAGCCTTTGTGTAACAATATATTTTCAAACTATTTTTCTTCCAATTCATGGTTACACAGGAGTAACCAAAATTTCTATTTGGAGCACAGCAACATTCCTACCAAGTTATTTACTTGAATCTCGTTAAACTTTAAAAAATTTTTTAGTTGCAATTAAACAAATAATGCTGATAAGCTTTCAGAAATGCCATCCAATCTTGACTTATGTTGAATGTCAGAAAGAGAAAGGTTTGTAGTCAGTTTATCATTTAACAACAACAATAACAAAAAAAAGTAACCATATTATACATATTCTGCAATATTGAAGGGAGAAAAACAAAACTTTTAGAAATTGGATCCATTATTATTTTTTTTAAATTACTAACTTTTATTCATTATTTTCTTTATATATAAGCAAAAATTATTACAAATCTAACATGAATTTTCAGTTTGAAATATTCCAGAAACTGATACAAAATATAGAATCCAGGCAAAGTAGAAGAACGGTGGTACTTGCAAAACAATAAATAATTAAAACAAAATAAATTAAGAAACGATCACTCAATTAATGATTTGAAAATTTCAAAAACCAGGAGACATTTAATTTAATACATGCATTTTACAATTTAATTCATTATTTTTTTCCCAGTTCATGCATAGTATCACATTCAGTTGGTTATATTGAACGTTTTAAAAAGCTGAGGGATAGAATTCGTCCTAACATTATTTCCAAAATAACTATATTTATCTTTTCTTTTTACAATGGTGCAAATGAATCATTTAATTAAAATTTAAGATATTCTCTCTCTCTCTCTTTTTTTTTTTTTTTTTTGAGATTTAGAAAATTCTGGCAGAAATTAGGAACATCCTAGCTACACATAAACAACAGGTCATTTTACACAAATAAAATATGTCGCTTGAAATGAAAAATTCAACTTAATTTTCTCCATTTCCTTTCTCAATTAAACTTGTTTAATATTTTTAAATAAATAATTTATTACTATTATTCCAAAAAAATTAGGGGCATTTTATTAAAATTCGATGAAATACTAAATAGAAATTAGAATAAATACTAAAACTATTGAGAAAAAGGATTGAGCCCATTCTTTGGGGATGAATCCGAGGTCTTAAATTTCATAGGCACATAGTTGTTGTCCAATCCTCCTGGATTGAGAAATTAATGAACGCAAGTAATGTTAAAAATAAAGTCGTGTCAAATGAAATGCTATAAATATTGAATTATTCAATTACTCCTAAATTACAGGATTCGGTAATATTTGTTAACAGAATTATGAAGCGCAATAAAATGTCCCAAAATAGAAGTTCTTCAATAATTAATCAGTGATGAGTTCTATGTTCTAAGAGTCCTTCTAGCATTCATAAGGGCCTCTGAGCCAGCAGAAAAAATCTAAAGTATCTAACAGTTTTTCCCAAACAAATTTGACCCCCCCCCCAGATCCCTCTCGCGGGGTACAAAGACAGTGCCGGTTTTCAAAGAGTGAGAGAAAGTTTTATTGGGTGGATCGGCTGCCCTTCTGAATACCACACAGTAATATATCTCGGGGACTAGGAACTCATTTCTTGTTGGGTGTTATTCGGATACGAGTCGTGTTGAAGGGCCCCCGTTGTGGCAGTATAAAAAGGAGCCTATCGGTCAATAAATTGCCATCTTCGATGAATCAGGGTTGGAGATGGAGTGAAGTTAGGATGCTAAGGTATAAGTAGTATTGGTGAAGCCAAATTCCAACGACCTGTCCATTTGACAGGCGAGCCTCTCGACTCCTCTTGCGGTTTTCTGGGCTCCCTTGATGCCTGTCGATTCTACCAAAAATTTTGTCGGTAAAAAGGGCACACATTAAAGTAGCCCAGAAAACCGCAAGAGGGACCGAAGGAGGAACGTGTGGCGAGTCTGAAATTTCTCCCATCGTGGAACCGGTCCTTGAGATTGTGAGGTAGCATGTGTCAGGAATAATTTTAATGGCTGTGGTATGAAGGGCCGTTCCTACGGCGCGTCCACCCGTCAAGCGAACCACGCGTTCTCCCCTCGACCCCTCTTGCGGTTTTCTAGGTTCCTTTGATACCAGTCGATTTTACCGAAAATTTGTCGGTAAAAAGGGCAAGCGAGATAGGAACCCAGAAAACCGCGAAAGGGGTCGAAGGGGGAACGCGTG
>JAPMOQ010024731.1:755-11333 GCA_026543055.1 Argiope trifasciata | reverse complement strand
GAGTTTTCTTCAATTTATAGTTATATTTTTTGATAATTCTATCTCATTTCTGCTGCTTTTGATGACGAAGCATTGTCTAGTGTTTATCATGAAGTTTCATGATACCTTAACCAGAGAATCCTCGATTTATATTAATAAAAAGAAAAGAAAAGTCATTTTTTAAAAGTTAATTATTTTCCAAGTATAATACAACAAAGAGATTTTATATGTATATTTTTTTCGTTAAATATATTTGGAAAATAAGTTACAAAATGTTATTGCGTAAATATTTCTCATACAAAATACAGATTTTTATAGATGCGATTTGATACATGGTTGTAAAAGAAAATCTTCTATACGATTTGAAATAATCATTATCTGAATCTATTATTCAAAGCAGAACTAATATTATATTCCTTAGAAAGTTTTTTTTATATTCTTAAAAAATATTTTGAAAAAATATAACAGTTTTCAAATCTAAAATGTCAGCATTAAATCTTATTTTTAAGGAAGCATAATGTTATATGTTTATGCAATGCTAGGAAATACGATTCTTTTAAAATCGAATTTCTACGTTTCCTATATTGTTAAACATTTGCTGCATTATTTACTACTTATAAGTGTCACAAATCGATATATTGTAGGTATTGGTTTCCCCTTCGGCAGATTTTCCGTCCAGTAGGACCCGTTGGTGTGTTGTGGAAGTTTGGATAGGCACTTACCAGCACATGTGTCATCCTCGTCATGTGACGGCGGTTCATAATTACGAGGTCCATCCCAAAATAGCCGTAGATTCGCTTTAAAAACGGATCATTAATATAATAAAACTATATGTCCAGTAGGGGTCCTCATTATTTTCCAGTCACACGAAAGCAGTGTTAGGATACCGGTTGCTTATCGCTTAGGATGCTCGCTTTGTGAGAAAAATATATATTTCTTTTTTTCGGTATTTGAGGAAAATTGATAGTAACTTGTAGTTTCACAACGAAGCAAATCTGTGTGGGAATTGTTTATCGGGTTTTTTTTTTATAACACTGCATAAAACTTTTGTAAAAAGACAAATGTTTATAATTTTTATTTGATAAGGATCTAGTTTTTACAAAATAAATTTCTTCGATCCTTTGAATTTCTCAATAATTTTTAAATTATAAAAATATTTTTATTATATGGAATTGTAAAATTTTTTCTCGAAATTTGCGAGAAAGATTTATTTCTTGAGATTAAGAAAAAAGATATATATATTTTTATGTGGAGTGAATTTATTTCTTGATCTGCTATTAAAATGATTGTATCTGTGTTTTTTGCATGTGTGCGTGTACTTTTAATAGTAGAACTGATTTGATTTCAAAATACCCCAAAAATAGTATTGTTAGAATACTTTATAACAATTAATGAATAAAATTCTTAATTATTTACTCTGCCCTTTTATTAATTTTTAATAAACCACATTCATTCAAAATTTTTACTAAAATGTTCCGAATACTGCGTTTGCTTCTCGTAACCTCCAGAAAAATAAGATTTGTACTGCGTTAAAATATTTCATTTTTTTTTTTTTTCACTAGCAGTCTTATTCTACTTTACTGTACTGCAAGTTTACCGTAGTAGGGCTTAGGGTTTGAGCTTTTTTCACAATTTTAGCTGTGTGTGAAATTTCCTGCTGCAGTGCCAATAATATTTTTTGATACGTGATAATTCTTTTCTGTTGATAAAAATAAAGAAGAAACTAATTTGATATTGCAATAAAATAATAACTATGTCAGAATCTCATACTATGTTCATTAAAATTCAAATTATAACAAATGGTATTAAACAATAAGCTCCACATTTGATAATTAATATCACTATTTGGAATGCAGTTTTTCAGCAAATAAAAAATCCCTAGTGTCCATCTAACTGTCATTTAAACACATTTTTTCAGAATGCTTTATTCATTTTCTTTTTTGCATAAAATCGTATTGTCTCTAGCGATCTTGCATTTTAGCATTGTTTTTTCACCTTAAGTCATCTAAATTATATTTTGAGGACATTATGAATTGAAATCTCCAATAATCAAAGTCTTTATTAATGAATCCATATACTCTCTAGCGGATTTCAAAAGATACTTAAAATATTATGAATTTCAAATTTCGTGAACAAGAGAATAAAACTATTCTTTTGTTCACCAAATCTGAAATGCATAAATGATAAAAAAAATAAAATAAAACTTCAAATAACAGAAAGAGTAGCGTAAAAAAAAACGTATTCAAATCGCTAAATGTGTTCAGTAAATCCCTATTTGAATGAAAAACATTGATTTTCTTTTACATATCGAGTTTTTTTCCAGGAAATTTTTTTTTCTATGGAGTTTAAAACGATACTGGTTATCATGCGATGAGATAGGGAGAGCTTGGTCTGACTCTTTTTGGAATAGGAAAAGCTCTGCTTGGGATCAATTGGTCTCATTGACGGCCACTAGTGTTTGTGAGAGGAATGTTCCTGGAAAGGGAATTAGTTTATTAGATACTTTCCCCATTCATGATTGAATTTTTTTAGAGAGTTTCCATTGGACAGATCATATCTATTGTTGCTTTCTATCGTGATATAAGACCTGTCGTCGAATTATAACTAGTGAGACCATATCAAGAAATTGGAGCACACCCCAATTTCAAAAGTAATGGCTACTGGTATTTGTGACTTTTTGATATTGGTTACTTAATAACCACTCGAAAAATAGTCGTGACCTCTAGTTAAGGTCCCTTCTAATATTAATTTAGCGGAGATTTCACACTTTTCTCTGAATACTTCAATTTCAGGGATATGCCCTTCAATGACACACAAAAACCGTCGGTTCACTTTTCAACCCATTAACAGATTTCTGCTTTTCTCTTTGAGACTGCAATTAAGGTATCCGACTATGTTGAAAACGCTGGTTATCGACCTCAATGGCAAAGTTTTTGAAAGTTGTTATGTCTTGTAGTTAAAGACTTTCCTCTTTATAAAACAATTTATCTCTTCTTGGAAAAGAAAGGTCTTACCCATCATCCAGGGTCACATATTTTTCAGATAAAATTTATCTTTAACTTCAATTTTCTCAGAACTTTAGTTTTCATAAAAAAAATTCCACCGTTAACATGATATCTCAGAACCTAATAGAAGTATTCACATAACCATCTCAGTTTGTGTTGTAAATGATATGGGTGGTGAAATGAACCAAAAGTTTTATGGTTGGTGAAACACTTTGTCATTTATAGATGTTTTTAGAAAAATTAAGTAGTGAATTTATGGAAAAAAATACACATATACGCATATTTTTACCCATAACTTTTTTGCATCTCAACATTTTTCTTAGCTTTTGTCTCATTTCATTTATCATTATACTCTATAACTTGTGTACAAAGAAAACACATCATCAATTTTGTATAGAGTGTAAACCGTTTTGTTTAAATTTTCTTAAAATTCCCTACAAATTTTCCTCTTTCTCAAAATATATTATATTTTCAAATAATTTTGTTGTATTAATAATATTTTGTATTATAGTTGACAATACATCTAAAAACCATAATTTTAAATAGTTTTTTAAAAATTCAATTTTTTCTTCAAACGTAGTCGGATGTCTTAAGTGGGTAGGGCATGCACTGAGGGCACAAAGGAGGAATGTTTTGTATCTCTGGCATTTCCTTTTCTTCCTCGGAGGGTGTGGGGATCAGCCGATATCTCTTCTTTTTTGTCAGTGGTGTTAGCTAATTCAGCTTAAATTTCGATCGCGTTATGCCAATACGAGGAGTTGTTTCTTTTCACTTTTAGGTTGAACGAAATCCACAATTTTTTTCATCGCTTTGACACTTAAATTTATTTGCCTATTGAGGATTCTACATAAATATTGTACATAAAATGGAAATCGACAGATTCCTTCGATGAATTTTTAGTACATTCACCTAATAAGGATCGGTCGGATATTGGTTTTCAGGCATCATCATTATTTTTATTTCGAGTATCCAAGGTAAAAGTTATCAATAGTGAGGAAATTTCAGATTCATTTTACGTGATTTGCAGTACCAGTTTTTCATAATTCTATCTCATTTCTTCCGTTTCTGATATCGAAGCATTGATTGGTATTTTCCTTGAGGCTTCTTTGTACTTAAACCTGAAAATGATCAATATTATATTAATAAGATGAAAAGAAAATTTCCGTCTGTAAGTTGTTCCTTTTCACGTACTGTGCGGAAAGGGGGATCTTATATTCTTTTCTGTTACATATATTTTGAAAAATTTTTTTTAAAAAAAAAGGCTATCACGTAAATGTTTCTCCTACAAAATACATACTTTTCTAGACTTGATTTTGTAGATCGTTGTTAAACAAACAATTCATTTTTCTAAGGAATTAAAGCAGTAATTCTCAACCTGTGGGGCGCGCCCCCCTAGGGGGGCGTGAGCACACCAATGGGGGGGCGCGAGCATATCCAAGAGAAAATGTTATTTAAAAAAATTAATTAAGTGCCTGAAAGGAAAGAACGTGCACCACATACAAAACAAAATACATTTCGACATATTTAATAATTAACTTATTAAATTAAAACAATTTACAAAATTAAAAATAAATTTAATAATTATTAGTGACTTCCATGGGCCTGTCTTGCAGAGCAAAGTTTTTCGAAGGAGGGTTTAATATTAGAAATAGACACTCTCAGTTCTTTTTCTATATTTAGCTGAGATTTATATTTAGTCTTCAAAGAAGCCACTGCAGAAAATCCAGTTTCACTAAGGTAAGATGTTGAAAATGGTAGTAGAATGCGAAATGCCTTAGATTTTAGTGCAGAAAACTCATCATCCACTCCTGCCCAAAATTCAAAGAGTGATTTATTACTAAATTGTCTTTTGGTTTCGCCGCTTACCGTGAAGTCTATGAAGGTTTCTTCCTCTTCAATTGAGAGTCCTTCGGGAGTATTTCGAAATGGATCCCTCATCCACTTGTAACTTGATATCAGTTTGCAGTTAGCAAGAAAGTACTTTTTAAAATTCCTTGCTAGCATTGCTAAATGATTTTCAATGGTTACAAAAATAACTTTTACGTGTTGTTCTACAGCCTTGTAAGTTTTAATACAATCATTCAAATTAGCAAACATTGTTAAGTTTTCTTGCTTTAAATTTCTGCTTCACAATTCCAATTTCCTACAAAAAAACATTAACTTTATCACTCGTATCCAATATTTGTGTATTTGCTCCTTGCAGTTGAAGATTCAAGTTTTTATTTTCTCGAATATGTCGACAATGTAGTTCAATTTCATCGCAAATAAACTATCGCGAAAATTCCCAGGTTCCAGACTGTTTTCCTCTTCTAGGAAAACGGCGATTTCTTCTCTTAATTCATAAACACGTTGCAAAAATTTCCCTCGTGATAACCATCTTACCTCGCAATAAAATAGTGACGCTGAATGCACTGCACCCATGTCTTTACAAAGTGCTGAAAAGATTCTTGATTTCAGGGGTCTCATTTTTATATAATTTACTACGGTTACAACCGTAGTTAATACATTATTCAAACCAGGACTCATTTCTTTGGAAGCCAAAGCTTCTCTGTGGATCATGAAATGTCTCCAGACGCACTAGGGCGATTTTTTTTTCACAAGTGCTTGAATACTTTGGAATCTTCCGGACATAGAACGAGCACCATCGGTGCATATTCCGACGCAATTTTTCCATTCTATGTTTGCCTCGTTCATAAAATCATTTAAGACAGCAAATAATGCGAGAGCTGTTGCTTTGAGTTCTATTGGTTTGCAGAAAAGTAATTCTTCTACTACTGACAAACCATCACAAAATAACATAGGCAATGAAATGAGCATCTTTATTACTATCTGTTGACTCATCGAGCTGTATTGAAAACAATTTGTCACGTAACTTCGATAATAGCTGACACTCTACATTTTCAGCTATATCAGCAATTCAACGGACAACAATATCATCTGAAAGAGGTATAGACTGCAATTGTTTTGCAAAATTATCTCCAAACATAATTTCTACAATCTCAATTGCGGCTGGCAAAATAAGCTCTTCACCAATGGTGTGAGGCTTTTTACATCTGGCTATTTTATATGAAACTTTGTAAGAGGCAATTAAAGCTTTTTCATTCACAGACAAAGTTTTTTTAAACAGTGATTGTTGCTTTTCATATGATTTTAATTTGAATTCGAAGGATTCTCTGGGTTTGTTTACGTACGCACTATGAAGCGTTTCCAAATGACGTTTAAGTTTATTAGGTTTAATGCTGTCTGCCCCCAACATTTTTGAGCAAATGATACACAGAGGCCTTTCTTCTTCTTTACTTCAGTACTAGTGAACCCAAAATTTAAGTATTCTTGAGAACATTTTCTTGATTTTATTTTCGGAGCCATTATCGTCTGTGTACTTGTTGATGCTTGTCTATCGTATAATGCTCGCTTACTCCCGCTTAAAAATTTGTCCATGATTCTGCATAAGTATGCTGCCGTGAATATTTAATGCGGTGAATTGCAATTACACGAAAATATATATAACATACACATTCAGAATAGATTCAATAGCGATAGAAGGATCGACTCGAATGAGATTGTCTGGAATTGAAATTGGCGTCATAGAGCTTTCTCCTTCTCCCTATGAGAAACCATTTGTTCACATCTGCGCACGCTCCTACCTTTTAAGCTGACCAGACAAATTCCAGACAAATCGAAACTTCTCACGAAAACGTGAGAATGCTCGACATGGTGGGACGAAAGAGCAATAAAAAAGCATAGGATTCTTTTTTTTTTTTTTCAATGCTGAGTATCGGTGTTGCAAAATGTCAATAAATTTCCGTATTCTTGGTGATTTGCAAAGTTTAAAATTAAGGTTGTAGTGTAGGTTTAGCGCCAAAATACTCAAAATACATTATTATTGTATACATTTTATTGTATGCGGTGGAAAAGGGGGGCGCGATGAAAATTATGATTGAAAATTGGGCCGTGAATACTAAAAGATTGAGAAACACTGAATTAAAGGAATCTTTATATGGATGCCTTATTCGAGGCCTAATTAATTTTATATTCATACGCTTTTTGTATTTATAAAAAACATAATTTCAAAAACATTGAAATATGCTTGATTTAAATCAAACTTTTAAGCATGGGTGATATAATACAAGTATGCAATGCTCTGAAATGCGATTTTTTAAAACAGAATTTCTCCATTTTCTAAGCTTTTTAATATTTTTGTTAAATAGACGATTCTCTTTTCGAATTCTGAGGAAACTTGAAAGTGCCTTGAAGTTTCAAAACGCAGCAAATCTATATTGTAACTGGCAGTTGTATTTCAACTCTTTCAAAAAAAGCTTCCTTAAATTTGAGAAAAAAAAACAAAAAATGCGTATAATTTTTGCAATGATAAAGTTGTTATAAATTAAATGGAACCACATAGTTGAATATTTAAAAAAAAAAGATGTTTAAACTTATTAAAACATTTTTATTACATAGATTTGCAAACTTATTTCTAAAAATTAGAGATAAAAATTTAAATCCTAATATATATATATATATATATATATATACATAAATAGGTTTGGTTCAGTTTCCGTAATTAATTTCGTTTTACCTAATATTGATTATATATATATATATATATATATATATAATGTTTTTCATAAAAACTGACTATTTATTCTTAGATTTTTAATGGCTTTACCATTTATTATTATTTTTTTTGTAATATTTAGTTATTGTTAGCTTAGTTATCCTCTCAACTTCTTTCATCAATTGTTTGTGTACATGTTGTCTTGGCTGACATAGTAGCTTTATGTCTGTTTTTTTAATCCTTGTTCTTCAAAAGATGAATTTCTTTAAAAAAATATTCATACTCAAAAGAAGCATGATTGAATGTAATTCGTTTCGTGGGTTTGATATTATTACTCAGCAGGTTAGTTCCCCCCTCTCGATAACCCTTATTTTCTTTTTTTATCAACAAGATTTTTTTATTCATTTTGTATATTAAGTGATAGCCACGAATTCATTTATTTCATTTTTGATGATATTGCTAAATATCATATTTGGAAATCTTGAAAAAGAGTTTTTCTTAAAACACTTTATCTGTTATAAATAACAGAAATTAAAGGGTAAAAAACCTTTTCTTCTATAGTAATTAATATTTCTACTTGAAATTTTTGAAAAATAAAGTATGTTCTTACGTATATAATTGAATGACTACATCTGAAAATTAATACTTTTAATAAATGTTTTGTGTATTTTTAAATATTATAATTCATTAATATTTCATGTCTTAAATCATAGGATAGGACATTTTTTATATGAAATGCTGTAGAAAAGCTAAATTTATAATTCATGTATTTTTAGTTGCCATTAATGATAGCAGTGTATCGTATATTAGTGCCTTTCAATAAAGATTCTTACATCAATGATTGATTTATCTAAAATAGATACTCAGAAATCTTTTTAAAAATTAGAGGTGATCTGAGGTAAATTTTGAAAATGTGTTACTTAAACTATATTTATTTTTTATCCTCTTGTGTAGCAATTTATCTTTCACAATGCATGCATGTCTATTAATTTTAATTTACCTGAATTCTACAAATTAGTTTCTTAAACAGATTACTGATCTTGGCACAGTTCTTTATCATAAGCCCTGCATGAAGTAGTATGAGTGGTAATGTGTATTTTACTTAATAATTAAAGAAAATTTGATTAAAAGATATCAAATTGAAAGTAAGAGATGAAAAAATATTACATACACTTTATTCCAATTTATTTTATATTTAATTGTACATTTTTTTCCTTCCCTGAATGGTACATTTATTTCGAGAAATTGTGAAATCATTAATTTAATTATATGTTTCTTTGAATACAATAGGATAATCTTATTAATTATCAGTAGATTTAGTAATTTCATGTCACTGAATAGTTTCCCCAACATAGCTTTATTAATTAAAAAATAATTGTTAGCATAGGCATTATTTCCAGTGACATTCAAAATATATTCAATAAAAAATTTGTGAATTTAAAGAATTTCTTTTTTTTAAAAAAAGTAAATCTTGTCTTATTTTTCTATTGAAAAATAATGAAATCCATAGAATATCTTTTCATTTCATTTGTATCAACATATCCTGGAAAGACACTTAAAATAAGGTAATTCAGTAAACTATTTATCTAAAAAACAATAAACAGCGCCATACACTGTATGATTGAAAAATTTACAACTTGTTCTCTCATTCCACTTCTGTTGTGGTATAAAGACATCCCACAGCACTTAAAATACTTTTTCTGGCCCACAAAACTTTCTTCTTTTCAAAATTCCTTTCTTTTTCTATCCAACCAAATCGAAGATCATATTCTATGTAGGAGAAGAGGTTGGAAAGTAGAATTTTCAGATGATTCTTCTGAAAAAACAAAATCTAATACTTTATTCATAAACTTTTACTTTTAAATTTTAAAAAAGCATTCAAATTTTTTCCCACTTTAATGTAGACATAAATACACAATTACCATTTGGGTGGTCTCATGCTGATCTGTTCCCTAAAAGTTGGTTTGCTACTATTTTTCCACGAAGTAATGAATAGTATTGATTTACTGTGCCCTTCAGGTATCCATCTGGACTCTCTTCCTCTAAATGGAAGGAGGAGAGGAGAATCCTGACTTACAAGTGTGAAATCACTGTTTCCTACTTTAAATGGTCTGAAAAAATCCTTTTTGCACACATTGATATGAGAGAGTTGATAGGATGTTTCCAATTCAATTTTAAATCCACAATTCATTTTTTAACCCTGAAGTTTTTTTATATAAAAAAAAGGGCTGGGGATGAAAAAAAAAATTTTTTTTTGAAAAAACATCTTACAAAATAAATTATTATTTTAAAGAATTCCTATTAACAGGCCGCATGAATTAAATCCTCTCAAAATAAGGATTTTCTTTTAATAAATTTAAACTATATAACTTTGTTGGATAAATTAAAAGACAAACATGCAAGAGGATAAGATATTTTAAAATGCATCATTAGCATAAAAAAAACTACAAAAAAGAATAAATGTCAATAATCTACAGGAGCAATATACAGGCTTAATTTTCACCATTTTTTTTCAATGAGTGTTTTTCCTACTTTTTGCACTGTTGAGAGCCTGATAGCAATTTATCAACTAAAGAATTCCGGCACCATTTCTATGTAGGTTTAATCCATTCAATAAAATATCTTAAATGTCTACAAATTCTAACTTGCACAAAAGAGCATCACTTTAAACAAATAAATTTGCCCCAACTGCTTTTCAAAAAATTCACATATTAACACTTATTGCAAAAAAAGAAAACTGTCCACATTGAAGAATGACATTTTATATCTCATGAGACTTTTAGTGAGGAAATTTCATTACATGTTTATGATTTTAGGTTTTCAGTTTCAGTTGAATCAAAAACTCATTTTATTAGATGCAACTTGAATTGCCTGCAAAGAGATTACCAGCCCAGTCATCAAAACTCAAGCGTTGATAACAGAATCTCAAAGAAGTTAGAGCACATTAAAATGAGACAAAAACGCCAGACAAATATCTTATATGAGCCAATTTACAAGGCTTTCAATATATAATTTGTGATAATATATTTTGAAAAGTAA
>JAPMOQ010024711.1:0-10324 GCA_026543055.1 Argiope trifasciata | reverse complement strand
GAAAATAATGTCCCTGAAAATCATTACACTTCTACTTATTTTTTAACTGCCGAAAGTTCAAATTAAAATTTTAATTAATTAATTATATTATTTCCAAAAATTTGTCCCAATATTATTCCCATTCCCCAAGCAAGTATACAAGATTTTGTAAATCTATATCAATGAATTCTCCCTACAAAAACCCAAAGCTGGAATACGCAATCAGGAATTCATTTCTATTTTCAAATGAGTTTATAGGTAGTTAATAGGCAGCTGAGAGGTAATCCCAATACTTTCATTAAGATTTGAAATAAGCGCTTCCACGAGTTAAGATCTTCATCTATGGTCAATTAATTTCTCCAAAGCAATGAGAGGTTAGAGCAGCGGTCGGATTTGAAGTATCGAAAGCAAGAATCGCTTATTAAGGGAGATTAAACAATATGCATAAAATGCTAATTATTTTTCTGGAGTAGTGTAATCCAGTAAGTGACGGTCGAAAACTCTTCCTGATGACAAAGAGCTAAGGAATTAAAACAGTTCATTTGTAAGGGACAAATTAATTACTGTTGCATACAATAAACTCCCTTCTGAAGACTAAGTCACCTAAAGCAATTCAGTTTAGACACAGATCGACCAATCAACAAAATAGGAACTATACACAGTGAGATTTAATCCAAAGACTTTGAAAAGAGACCTTGACAAAAACCCTTGATAGAAAGCACTCCGAATCTAGATGCGTTTGTAAAGGAGGCTATGCACAAAATCAGATGAGAGCAGATTCGAATGCGCCGCAGGCTGATCAGAAGGGATTTAACTTTCCGATGTTGAATCAGAAATGGGGAGGATTCAGTGACAAATCCTTCGTTAATCAGGGACTCGGGAAAACGCGAATCTACAGAAGCTTTTGGTATTGAAAATCCAAACCCTCCCTCAGAAATTGGAAAATAAAAGGACAGAGTAAAGGATAGGACGGTGAGTGACCCAGGGGAAAGGATACAAAGCCTTTGAGAGGGGATTAATGACGAAGACAGAACATTAAAAAGGCGGAAACAGTGAAGAGATTCTTATGAAATCAAATCTGGAAGGGAATGACTCCTGAGTTTAAAATTGCTTAGAATTATTCAAAACCAATTCTATCGATAGGGAGGGTTGATACATTTATAATAGAAGCGATAAGGCATACATATTTCTTTCTTTTGCTTTTGGGTGCTGTCTAGTACACAAGAACTTCATTGCTATTTTAAATGTGTAGATCTTTTTTTTTAAATATGGGCTGTTTTACTCATGACTGTACTGCGGAACAAATTTCTGAAAATTGTAAGACTAATTCTATTTCCCTCTTAAAATTTATACATATACGAAATATAATGACCCCTTTTTAGTAAACTGTAAATTTTTCATTCCATTCCTGAATTTAGATATTTTGAGTATTTGTGAAGCATTCCAAATGTAAAAGTCATTCCAAACACAACGCTAAAGCGCCACATTTATCAGAGAGTATATTTGATCAATAAAACCATAAATGAATATTCACGTGTCTACGCAAATAAAATGAGCCCAACTGCAAACTCCTGGACAAATCCAATTTGTCTGGATTTCCCAAACTGCAAAAGGAAGAACTTTAATCTCTCGTTTATACTAAATCGGTGAGACGATATCAATTCCGATTGCTCTGATTCCCAAGTCTCCGATATTTGAAGGAGTAGTAGTGTAAGGATTTTCGGATCGTCTAAAAGAAAAATAATAATAGCATACGAAAATAAGTCAGCAAGCTGGAAGGCTCAGAGGGACTCCTTTACGCATCAGTTACTGCCTGGCAACAACAATTCTTGATGTGGGAAACAGTCGTCAATGGAAAATCACTTTTCACCTTAACCTAAAATTTTGCAATCGTATTTTCAAAAGTTGTTCGTCTTAATGGCGCGCTGATTGGGCTAAAAACGTTACAGCTGAATAAAAATTTCAACTCCCCGAAATTCCTGCCCCCGCCTTTGAGCTAGATTACACATTTACAAATTTCCCCGCGATTTTTATATTTCAAACAACATATGAAACAACAACAAACCAGCTGAAATCCAAATACACAAAAAACAAAACAGCACGTACAAAACGTTATATATATATATATATGGTACACGTATATCGACGTAGCAGCAAGGTATTTCGACGTAGGGTAAGGAAGAACGTCCATTCGTTTTACACGGAAAATGACATAGGAAGTATATTGTTCCAAGACTGTTTTGCCCGCATTTTAACGCCGAGCACACCCCCTCAAGTGTTGCCCTCTTTATGACTCGGAGGGGAGTCAACACAATGAATTCTTTACGACCATTTAAGAATGTCGCAGGATCTGAGGGTCCGGAGATTCCTTTAGGCATAGGTCATTGTAATGAATCGGAGTTAGGAAAACCGTGGGGTGAGAAAGGAAAGGGCTCGTTCACCGTAATGGCTCTATTCGGACTTAAGTTTAAATTGCGTTTGGTTTCCGTAGGATTTCTTTGATATAGCTTATTTGATCAAAATATTGTTTCAAAGTTCCATTGAATTATTTTTTTTTCTTAATGCAATTTTAGCTTACTTGTGATTAAGCATGGCATTGAAGCACCAAGAACTAGAAAAGGATATATTTGAAAAATTGCCTTCGATATATGGTTAATGCATGAAATATATTTCTCATTCCGAATTAAACTATTTTTATGATGCAAATTTATACTTTTTACGCTAATCTCTACCTCTAATTATTTTTCATAAAGTAAACAGATGCTACTGAGTTTTTCGTTTTAAAGAAGTCTAAATTCTATGAATATAATAAAATAAATTATTATATTGTCTCTCTTATCAGATTTATATTGTGTAAAAACACGGAATTCTGCGTCATTCTTTTTAATGATGTGACCCCTTTTAAAAATTTTTAATGAACTGAATAGAATAATTTCATTCAAATTCATAAAAAAAAATCAAGAATTATTTCTATACAGAAAATTATTAATATTTAATCACAATATACCTTGATGTAGATGAAAGCAAATTGCAAAATAAATTTAATTCAGCGTTTGATTAATTTTCTTACGAATGTTAAGAAATGGATCACATTCTAAAAGTCTTATCCTCGAAATCCATCTCCAGATATTTTTCCCAATAGTTTATCAAAGAAGATATATTTCTTAGATAAAATTGTAGCTCTATACAACATTTCTAAGAAATCAATATTTAGTTCAAGAATTCTATGCTTATTTATAGTTCTCTGAAGCAGGTTTTTTTTTCTTTTTGTAGATATGCTAGTGAGCACTCTTCGATAGAGGTTAAACTATGATTGGATAAATGAGTGAGCTTTTGATTAATCTTGTGCAAAGTATAGCATGTCTTAATTACACGATTTTAAGGACATTCTAATATAAAATCTTGCAGTTAAATTCCTTAATAAAAATGCCATTAAATATTCAAAAGTGCAGTATTCATAGTTATGTCTTGAAATTACAGCCTGTTATTAACTCGTATCAAATAAATGACTTTACGTTACTTTATTGAGATTTCGTTGCTGATGGGGCCGTTATTTATTGAAGAAAACATCATAAACTGCACATATTGGTTCAGGGTCAACATTAAAAGTTGTCAGACCCAAACAAGAAAACAATTATTATCATAATGATTATTATTATAAAAAGCAATTATTTCTAAGTACATTTTGATTAGATTTCGCAATCAAGTATGCATTTTGTGCCTCTTCCTGTCCTTTTAGATTGGCGCAAAAATTCGCATAGTAACAATAAGAATATCAAACTAACGTACATTTCATTTATCTATTTTGTGTGTGTGTGTGATTTTAGATGATTATTCAAATAATCAAGAATAGACCCTAATAAATAATTAATCCTTTGTCGGATTATATATATTTTAAAATTAATAGAAAACTGCATTTGGATAAAATTGCATGATACTTTTAATTTATCACGATGCTTCCGTTTTGGTGTATCATACACGATTTTTACATACAGATTTACGCATGTAGATTTCCCATCAGGAAGTTTCCTCTAATATTTGAAGATAATATTACATCTAAATTAATTACAATTAATTAAGGAAAATAACGATAAAGAAAGAAATTAAATGTTTGTCCAATTTTTTGACTGGAATAATTCCTCGTGAAAGCTCTACCTTTTTAACCTTAGCTATTGAATTGAGAGGTTAAAAAAAGATTAATAAAGGGCTTTAAAGGGTTGAAAAAAGGGATTAAGCCTTATCTTTATTGAACTGAAATTTGATGTATGCTTAGTTGCTTTATTGAACTGAAATTTGAAAAATACTTTTTTTGTTTTTAAGTCAATTAGCAATTATATAAATATTAAGTCTATTATATAAATAATATTGCCAACTGTGTATTAATTTTTGTTTTATGCGAGAGCTAATGACCATACGTATATCCTCGATGATCGCCTGTACCTTATCAACGTCTAATTAAAAAATATGAAATATATACATATATTTCTTCTCAGTATATTCATTTGATTCGTTATATGGTGGAATCACTTCCAAACCCTTTAGGTATTCTACCTGTTCCAATCATTAGATCATTTATGTCAATTTTTATTTCATACTAGACGCCTTTGGCGACCAGCTGGTCCGCCATGAGTAATGCGTTCTAAACTTTTCAATTAAATAGTTATGTGTCTTCCTCTCTTTATAACTTCTCAGCCAAATATAAACTTTGATAGGCATATAACTCATATTATAATGGAAGTCTCACGATTGTTTGTGCATTGAATTATATCTCTCTCTGATTCGTAATAAGTTGTCATGGAATTGTGTAAATATCACATTTTATATTTGTTCCATAATATTGTGCTTATTTTTTAAACACGAGCTGTACATCACACTATCCTCGGTTTAATTTGCAATAAGAGTCGATTTAATTATTCAGTTTGAGTTTTTGTCAAAGGGACGGAAATCACTGGTACATTCCTAACGTGCTCTTGCAGGTTAAATTCTACTTTCATTTTGTGGGAAATTAATAGTTAGAAAATATAATTACAATAATTTTTAAAATATTCACTAAAAATAGTATTTGAATTTATAAATTAAAACAATGGTAACCATGTAAAAAGTCCTTTTTAAGACGATTTAAAAAACAGTTTTACACAAATATTACAGTTTTACACTGTAATATTTGCGGAAATTATCACAGAAAAATTAAAAAGGTTAGCGTAATTTTAATTAATTAAAATTCCCCTAATCTTCTTCCGAATTCCCCTTCCGAATCTCTTCATCCTCCAAAGTAAATATGAATATATCAAGTGCGGTACCACTAGGTCATATGATCTGGTGTGTAGAACAGTAACACACACACATTCATTCATATACGCTAACACATATTCATTTGATTATCAGCCTTGGAGTGATTCCGAACATTGATTGGCATGAAATTGGTGGACGAAAAGATTTAAAAAAGCCCTTTTTAATAATAATTATATATAAATCAGCCAACTTTAACAATTGATTTAGAAGATTTATTGATGTAACAACTTTTGCTTAAAATATTAGTGAAAATATTATGTTAAATATGAGAGGTTCAGAGCAAAGTATGAAAATATATAACAGTTACTCATTAATGCATTTTTTGACTCAAGTTACAGAAACTGTAATTATTATTATTAGTATTGTAATTATTTAGACCAAGTTATCAGTACTATGTGTGCATTTTACTAATAATTTAAAAAGTAGCTATTTGGTTCAAATTTGAATGCTTGGCGTATCCATTATCAATTCAATCATGTTTACCTCAAACAAAAAGTGGATTTATTGAATTAATGATATAAATATTGCAAACGATCATAGAAACATTTGCATCTCACTTATTTTTTTAGGAAACATGACATTTAATATTTAATTTAATCTAATCACGTGGAGAGAGTTACATTTTTTTCGATTTAATTTGCAGTAATAGTTAATTTATATTTTAAAGTTGAACTTCTGTCAATACGATGGTAACATTTTAATAAAAGCTATTTTTTCTCTTTGCTCGTTTATCGTTTGCTATAAAATGTCATTATTTTGTCCAAATTATATTGTTGGAAAATATAGTTAAAATATTTCTTTAAAAATTCGTTAAAAATAGAAGCTTAAAATTATATATACTGGTATCATTAGAAAGCTAATTTTTAAATCTTTAAGTTAATGTTAAAATCATCTTTGTGCAATAATATTATCGGAAGATATAGCGGAATAATCTCTAAATTTCGCTTGATTTTTAATTAATTCAAATTCTAAGTAAAAATTCGAAAAAAGAGCTCCTAGGTGCACATTTTGGACTTCCAAGGTATACATATACAAAATTTGGTAGCTGTAGGTCTAAAGGATTGGCCTGTAGAGCGACAATACACACACGCACATTGAGCTTTATTATAAGTATTGATTAAAACTTCAGCCCATTAAGTATGTCACCAATGATCGCCTGCTTTATATAATTTTCCAATTTCGAAAGAAAAAAAAATGTATTTTTTTACTTCATTTTCATTTTGAGAAATTCTTTCCTTCTCCTATTTTGCCCTATGTTGAAGAAAAAACATTTTTGAGTATTTCAAAACCGATTTAAGGCTAATGTCAATGATTATAGATACAACAGAGCATATTTCTATCATAAGCTAAAGTAATTGCTCACACTGTAATTATATCTAAATAAGAACGCTGGTTTTCTGGAGTTTTCAAAATACACTGGCAATTATTTGTACAATTTATACGTACCGATTACACTGAAATACGAATAGCACTATATCTTCATTAAATCCATTTACTTATATAATTTGATACTTTTATTATGCCTACGGAGATAATCAATAAAAATTAAAACATTTCTTTCAAGCAATTAAAGATTTCAAATGTAACTCTAAGGCATAAAATTTCTTAATTCATTTCTGTATTTGTAAAGGGTCCTAGATGCTTATTTCTTTATTGAAAGCATCGTCATGTATTATTTTACCAAAGCAAGATGCTTATTCCTTTTTTTTACAATAATCCATCGGCATGAATTGTTGTAAAAAAAAGTTTTCGGTGATTATCTCTACTCCTAGCGATCATTAGTTAGAAATTAATGCAATATATGTTGTACAAGTTTAAATTCAGTTATTTAAATCATAAATTACTTTTCCACAGTCAATTTTATAAAAAGATGTAAGCACAACTGAAACTTTTGTCAATTACACTATTTGATAAAACTGGCAGAATGTAACAAATAAAGTGTTTTTTTTTTATTTTTTAGAATAGACGAAAATTAATTTTTGTACATTGTTATTATTTTAAAGAACATTATAAATATATCGAAATTTTTGAGGAATAAAATATTTCTGTATAATATTTCAAATTAATCGTTTGTTTGTTCCAGCTGTCTTTGAAGATAACAATTTCATTAAATGTGCACACAAAATAGTGAAAAAAGATAGGGGAAAAAATCACATAAATGTCGATAATTTTAATAAGTTTCTAAAACATTTTAAAATGACTAGAGAAGTCTATATCTTCAAAAATAAATTTTAAATAAGGACATTTAAAATGCGTTTGCTCTCGTATATTTTACGAAGTTTTAATGTGAAATTATTTTGAAATTATCAAAAACAAAGACGGCATTATTCTTCAATAAAAAAAAAAAACAATATTCAGTTTTGAAAAATTGCTATGAGATATTTTAGAGCCTTTATCATGATATTAATACATGATACATACTACCAGATATTAGTGCATGAGTAGAAAATTATATGACTAAAATTCTATCTTTTTTAAGAAATCCAATCACTTTGCTGATTTGCATATTTTTTTTATAACAGAAGATGGCTATTTCTTCTAAAAAATGACATATTGGTCATATATATATTGTTATTTACACGTCAGACTGACTGATAAGTTCTAATTCTAGACAAATGCTATTCAAATATTGATTGTTCTGTACAAAAATGATTTATGATTTATATAACTATGATTTATTTGAAAGAATATTAAAGGAATGTGAATGCAAGTTTAATCCTTCATTATT
Organism: Argiope trifasciata; assembly: GCA_026543055.1. Lineage (NCBI taxonomy): Eukaryota > Metazoa > Arthropoda > Arachnida > Araneae > Araneidae > Argiope > Argiope trifasciata. Next base: position 2,325 of record JAPMOQ010024711.1, on the reverse strand, counting down.
TTTAAATTATATAATTTCTGTGCTGAAATACCTAGCATATTAAGCGAAACCCTCTATGTTTCTTTTTACTCTGCTGCAACGATTTAGAAAACGATATTATAAGCTAACGATGTTAAAAGGCAAAAGAACAGTCTTCCCAAACACTATTCCTTGAAACAAGCTGACTAGATGTCATTCGAAATAAACGGAAAGCAATAAGATTTGACATGAATGAGCGGTCATTTGCTCATACCCGAAGGCGTGCGGGACGCGATCATTTTGGTCCGAATAACCGGCTTGTCCGATTACACGAACTTACCCTATGTTGCAAGACGAGACGTGCTATACGTAATACAGGGTGTCTATAAAAGAACTCCGGGGTTTTGAGGCAAAATATTTTAATGAAATAAAAAACATACATACAGGTTTTATACATGACTGAAAAGCTTACATTTTCAAGTTTTTTTAAAGCTTAGTAAAGTTCTATATGAGCCCCGTTAGTGGCCCGGCAGACGTCTAAACGGTATTCTACCTCTTCCCATGTCCTGGCAGTTAAACGTAGTCTTTTATGAAGTACCTTACCGACAGTTGATCTTGGTAACCCCAACTCCAGGCTGCGTCTTGTCAACGATTTCTTAGGGCTTCGAAGGCATGAAGCTCGGATTCTGTCCACTTTCTTTTGAGACACACTCGGCCTACCCGGCGACTTTTGCTTCAAAACACTTCCTGTTTCCTTAAATGTACTGAACCATTGACGAATGATTTTGTCAGAAAGCGGGTTAACACCATAGTTACGTCGAAACTTTCTTTGTACGGTAACTACAGACTTCGTTTCTATGAGCCAAATAACACATTGAGCCTTTTGTTGCGGAGTCGCCATCATCTCAAGGACAACGCCCTGCAGCGCCGCCAACAGTTGATGCAAACATTCCCAATTCGTATGAGTAAAACTTTTTGAGCTACTCTTTTCAGAGAAATCGACTAAATTTTGCTTTTTTTTATAGTTAAGGAGATATGAATTTTTAAAACCCCCGAGTTCTTTTACAGACACCCTGTATATTAAAATATCATTATGACCTTTATTGTGAGGTACACGCGTATGGCAAACATACAAACAAGAACTATTGTTGCTTATGAACTTTATTCATTGAAAAATAAATTTACAAACAAATTCTTTAAGACGATCTACATGATACTCAGCATGCCAAGCACAATTAAAAAAAAGTTTTTATCAAATTCAAGTCAACGTTTGAAGAACTTACTACTGAGCTGCCCGTTCTAAGAAACAAAGGGCTTGCTCACATCTCACTGGTTTTTTCCCCTTTCGGACTTCCTGCTGTACACAGGCGACTTGTGGCTTCTTTTTCATCTTCCCTGCCACGTTCTTTGGTCCGTTTAAACGGAATTTTGGTTCAAATAAGCGAATAATATTAGGCTTATGTACATAGGATTTGTTTCGGTTCTTTGAGATTCGGTCCGAATAAGCGGCTGGTCCGATTATCCGGAGGTCCAATTAACCGGATTCGACTATATATATATATATATATATATATATATATATATATATATATATGCTGTTTGACAAACAGCAATCATCGATCTCTATCTCATTCGATCTCATCTACAAAACTGTGCTAATCGTTTTTTTGAGTAATTTAATTTTTTAAAATTACTTTTAAAGCTTCGAAATGGAACATCCAGGAGGTAAAAATCTTCATTTTTCGACACCAGCACTTCTTCGCTTTTCATCTAAGCCAAAAAGCTGCTTAAGCAGCACAGGACATTTGCTACGAATACGGGGAAGGTGTCATAAGCAAGTCTGCAGCACGGAAATGGTCAAGCCTGACCTCCATCCAAAGAAGATTACGATCTGCGTTTGAGGAGCGACTGGGATTGCATTGTGTACTGGGAAACGTTCGAAAGGAATGTCAAGGTCACATTCACCACATAGTTCAGCTACACCGCATGAAAGAGGCTATGTGACTGAAAAGACACCATCGTCAAGGGCAAACCATACTCCTTCACGACAACGCCAGGCCCCATGTTGCACAAGCCGTCAAAGCCGCACTCCAAGAGCTTGAATGGGGGTCTTTCAGCATCCTCTTCATTATCCGGATCTTACGCCGTCGGATTAAAATCTTTTCCGCTCCCTGTCGAACTATATGAAGAGCGTTACCATTGACAATAAAGAGGGCCTTAAAAACCTGACCGGATGAAAATGGCATCGACAAATCGGTCGAGAAGTGGGAAAAGGTCATAAACAGTAGCGGAAAATACAAAAAAGTCTTTGATGAAAACGTAACGAATTAAACGCTGCTATATATAAATATAAATATAAATATATAT
>JAPMOQ010024688.1:13977-29758 GCA_026543055.1 Argiope trifasciata | reverse complement strand
AAATAAATAGAACATTCAATTATTGCAGACTGATATGGATTTCTTCCGAGATTTTAATAGACCTGGAAGTACATCCGTTTAGCATAGCGAAAGTGGATTTTTTTATAACAGCTTGGAAGAAAAGGGTGATTTTGTGGTTTTGTAAACAAACTGTATTAAATATTATTGTAAACTAATAGATGTTGAAATGTTTAAGTGGACTCTGAAGATCAAAAAGGCCTGTAAAAAGATTTCGAACCAGTTCCGTGATGTGGCTTTTGATGATGGCTGTTTCTCTGTTCTCAGTCAGTATGGAGTTCCTGATGCTCAGGGTAAGTTTGTTATAATATTAATAAGTGTTTTTAGAATTATTTGTACTTTGTTGTATTTAGCTTACACTTTACTGTTAACTCCCAGATGATAGGTGCTTAAGTGAGAATGAGTCTCATTATTTATTTGTATAAAAACACTTTGTTTTTGTTTGTTTTTTTACTTTTAGAATATAATAAAAATCAATTTCGTGCATTGATATTTTGAGGTATTTCTGAAGAGTATCAAATCTCCCTTAAATGGTAGCCAATTAGAATTTATTATTTATTGGATACATATTTCTATCCTCCAAAGTCTATCTATAATGAATTTCTTAGTTTTAGATCAGCACAGAAATAATTATAAAGTGATAATTAGAAAGATATAATTGGAAAGTGGTTTTTTGTCTTTTTCTGCCATTTGAATCTGAATTAGATCTCTTGGGTCTCTATTTCATAAACAAGTGAATCAGTATATTGTATTCTTAATATTAATATTAGTAATTTTTGACAAATTAAAGATGATAATTTTCTGCAATTGCATTTTCATTATTGAAGAAATGTTTTTTACTTTCAGAAGTGTTCTTAAACATATTTTTCCATTGATTCAGAGGCACTGATTGACTGAAACTATTCTTTTTTGAAAAAAAGAATCAATATTTATCTCAATAATTAGCGTTCCTGTCAAATATATCGAATTGTTGCCAAGCTGCTTTGTCAGCAAAAACAGCTCTTCTGACGAGTACGGATTTATTTTTTTATCATAATTTATGGCTAATTCATGCCATGTTTAATGGAACAGAATACGACATAAAAATGGGTTATGTCATTGATTTTTTAACAAAGTAAATGGTATATTGATATTCAGCAATTTTCAGATTTATGTTCCATATTCTTCGCATTTAGAAAACGTGACAGAAAGGCAAATTATTTATTATCCAAAAGATTCATAAATTGAATAGATTCGAATATATTAGGAAAAATGAATGAAAAGATTTCCTAAATATTAAAGTTGCTGGAACGATGAAATGATTTGATGTATTGGCAAAGTGCCCAATCTGTAAGTAATAATTTCTACCTGATTCATTAATCATATAAAAGTATAACGAAAGTGGCAGAGAAACCATAAGTTTATAGCGTTCCGTTGATAGCTTACTTGGTAAAGCGGTAGATTATCGTTACAAGGTAGCAATTTTGAATTCATATAATTTATGGCTTCCAGGTAAAAAAAATATTGAAATTTTAAGTAAGTAAAATAAATATTGAAGTTTTAAGTATACTTAAATAAAATTCATGATATGTATAAATGGATTTTAAAAATTATTCTGATTTTTGAAATGTGACAAAAAAGATCAAGATTGGAAATCAGAATTTTATTTATTTCAGAAAATAATTGAATTTAATATGGATAAGTTTCAAAATTGTAATTCAGTTACTTCAAAAAAAATTTTGATGAAAATATGTATATGTTCTGGTAATGCAAAATTTGATTATAGAAATCTTCATACTTAAGAAGGATCTTACAGATAATATTAATTGGCTAAATATTTCTAATGTAACATTTCACTTAGAACTTCATAAACTTTTAAGCTAGATTCAACACGAACTTCATAATAAAAAATTCCATTCGTTTAGTTTATGTTCATTAGTCTTATAATCTTAATATATGTATATAGATAAAATTGTATTTTTAAAATATATCTGTCTCAATAAATTTTGTAATTTTGTTTCTGTATTCGAATATGACCTCGTTTCATTTTATTATTGTTTATTCATTTACTTTTATGATTTTCTGTTATGAAAGTCAGTGGTGTTTCATGGCACTTTTAGCTTTATAATAGATAGACGTCAGATTTAAGATTCAATTCTACAAAAATAAAAAATAAAACCTTTTCATACACTAGTCTAATATACGATAAAACCCATCGAGGTCTTTTATTTACTTATTATTATGATGCGGGAGCTATGGAATCGAATCCGTCATCTAACAACCGGTTCAAGTTACAAACTCTATCCCGATTAGTTCTGGAAAAGCTTCGAAACAGAAATTTAATCCAACCATTTCTTGTGACGATCACATATTGTTGTAAGGAAAATTTCCTACTGGCTTTTAAATTCCAAATAATGACGACAGTTCACTATTTAATTACCGTAACTATCTTATTGGGTATTGCATTTTAAATTTTTGTCAACATTATGTATGTTATAAACTTGGTAAGAAAAGTTTGAAAAAATATTTTTTTTTTACGCTTTTCTTATGTTGTCCAAGAAAAATTACTTTTGTTTTACGATAGGTTATTTCGAGCTATTTAATGGTCCAAAAACGTTTTATGAATAATTTTAAAGTCATTTTATGTGGTATAATTGTGACGCGACAAACAACTCTTATCTCACTTGGCATATTTTAATATGAGCTGCGATTTTATATCCTTTCTCCTTCTCTTCAGACATGAGTTACAAAAGTTAAACTGCCACGATGCATTTTATTTTGTAAGGCTTAATCTCCTTATGAAAGGTTTGATATAATTCATGTCGCATTTAGTATGACAGAATATAAAGAATGCATTTAAATATGAATTGTTTCATACTTATATATTTTGTCGATTATATATGCCTTATCTTATTAAGGCGTAATAGACAGTTGCAAAATGGGTAAACGCCAGCATCTTTTTAAAGATATAAATGATACTTTATGTTGATTAAGTCATTAAATGTATTATTGTTTGAAATATTTATACTGCCCATATTTTTATTATTCATATTTATCCCTAACAGATGTTTTCAGAACTATACCTGTGATTTTCCAGCTAATGTGTTTTAAATATTAACTGTATATTCATTAAAAAATCATTTCTATTTCAACATTCTTATGTTTAGAATGACGTGTTGATTACTTTATTTGAATTAATTATACATACTCATTTTGCTCTTCAACCTTTAGAAAGTTTATTTTACACCAGCTATTTTCTGAATTTACCTATGATTTTCCAGGTAATGTTTTTTAAATATTATCTATAAATTCATTAAAAAATCGTATTTTTTTTTTCATTATTCCTATGTTTAAAAAGATGTGGCGATTTCTTGTTTTGAATTAATTAAACATAATCAGTTTGGTCTTCAACATTTAGAAAGTTTATTTTACATTTGAATGGATTTATATTAATACATTTGTTATCAAGTAAAGGAAATTCATCTGTAAGTCAAATCTTTAAAGCAGTACTGCACCAGGGCTGCTAATGATCGTTTCAGCAGTGTTGTCCCTGTCTCCATACGGCGTTGTCAATATTTTCAAGCGCTGAAACAGGAAAACAGTCAATAAAAAGTTAATTCAATATGAATTAACATAAAAATAAATCAATAGATTCAAAACCATTTCTCTATATTTCTAGAGAAGTCTACTTACATAGATAAACAAGTATGAAATAGAAACATATGATGGTTAACTGAAGCTTACTACCATTATAAAAGGTCGCTGTGATTGTAAAATGATAGAAAGTATGAATTATTAAGCTCTGAGACATGTTTAAAAATTTATAATAAGTATTTTTATCTTATTTGCATTCACTTAAGTTGACTTTCTTTAGGAATTTCGTAAATAATTTGATAGAAATCTACGAAGGTAGTTTAAAAATGCTTACTTAGTTCCATCATCGTTTTTTTATTGATGTTCACAGGAAGAGTGAGAGCTTAAAACTTAATTCCAAAAATATGTTTATCGGATTCCAGGTTAATTAAAATGTAAGAATTCATCAAAATTTTTCTGTCTAATTTTTTAAAGATACAATAGACAATACTTTCTTTTTTATGAGTCATGCAAGAGAAAATAAATTAGATACATTATAGAATTTTATACAGGATCTTTTAAAACTCAAAGGTAAAAATTTAAGGGATGTTATAAAACATTTAAAACAAGCAATTTTCACCTTAAAATGCATGGGCGGTGAGCAAGTGGTAATCCGCTAGATAGCGCTGTAATGAAAAGCATAAAGCGTGAGTTTTCCTATACATTCTCATTTCACAATGGTTTTCGGAACGTGTAGTGAAGCACAGTACTAAAAAAAGGCTGAATATGCATTTTATGAATGGTCTGACAAGTGGGAATGCTTTTGAATTCGCTAGAGTGTGCAAGTAACTTTTCCCGAGAAGCTACGTTGGAAGGGTTGGTCTGGGTGGACCCACATGGGGGGTCGGCACTCTTATACTATTTCTCTTGTCTTTTTCCTGTCAGGCAATTTGATAAGTCTCATCTACGAAAGCCCTTATCGTCTCCAACCAGGACCTAGTTGCCTGGTATTTTGTTGCTGCCAACGCCGTCCGAGAATTGTCGGAGGTATTTGAAAAAGTGCGTCCCTTACTACATCGCAAATGTAACGCTTACATTACAGCAGCCGGTTTCTGTAATTTTGTCACATAAAATTTTTGGTGTTTTTTTTTAGCTTAGTTATATTAACGTCCCGTTTTAAAGCAACACGAGGGCTATTTTGGGACTGACCTCGTAATTTTGAACCACTGTCAGATGATGAGGACGACACCTGAAGTGGCACACCCCTCTCCACTCCACGCCACACCAGCGGGAGGCCGTTTTGGCCTGACAGATTTAACTTGCAAGAGACTCCTTCACACGACGGTTCTTCGGTGGAATCGAGTCTCAAACCTGAAACCCTCGGGTTTCGTAGCCGAGATCTTACCGCCAGGCCACCGCGGCCCCACATAAGTGGTGCTGGTGGGTCTAAAGCCACTTGGTCATACCACGCCCGAGAGAACGGAGCTCTTTCGAATGAAGGCAGAAGTGTGCGCCTTTCGTTGTTAACGAGCACCGTTAAGGTGAAAAGACGACATTGCTCGAACACACACGCCACAACCCTTTTGAGGGGGCGGTCGAACTGATTCATCTCTCCGCAAGTCAGAATTTAGATCCAAATCAGAGACCGGCTCATCCCTGATTCAGAGGTATCATTTGTTATGGGAACTTGGAGGACTTTGCAGTTATCGTGCCCCAACTGCCATTAGCCAACACTGTGATCTTTGGCCGAGACGAAGAGAGAACTCGTTACCATTCGGTTACGAGCCTGATGCTCTACAAACCAGGCTACTGCGGCCACGCCACACAAGTCGTCAATAAAATTATTCCGTGCCTCCGCTATCCGTTTAATTTGGGCCGTGGTGGCCAGGTGGTAAGGTCTACGCATCGGAACTGGAGGGTTTCAGGTTCCAGACCCGATTCCGTCAAAGAAATGTCATGTAAGCGGGTCTGGTACACGTTGAATCCAGCTGGGTCAAACGTCCCCCCACCTATCTGAAGTGGAAGTTTATGGGGGTTGCCAGGTCAGGTGTCGTCCTCGTCTTCTGAACGCGGTTCAAAATGATGAGGTCCATTCCAAAATAGCCCTAGTGTTGTTTTCAATGGGACATTAAAATAACTAAAGTATCCGTTTAGTTATTAGACATAGGGAATGGGATTAAAAAAGGGTTTCCATATTCAAATAATGTAAAATTATACTATTAATCAAACTAGAACACTATGCACATTCTTTTGACTAAAGTATGATTAAATAGTTGAAGAAAAATTATAGAAAGAAGCTAAATTTAAATGTGATAGAACTTTTAATTCAATCAATAAAATTTATATCCTTTTAAAAGTTATTTTAGAATTCAAAATTTTGAAATATTAACAAACTAGCTTTTATACCTTAAGTTTTGTTAAGGTTACATTATGTAAAAAAAACAAAAACAAAACACAGGTATTTTTATATTGTACATTTTTTTTTTTAATTTCTTAAGACATTTTAGAGCTCTCAACTCTAAATAATGATGCTCAACAAAATTTGGTTAAACAACATTTTTGCTCTCAACGTTTTCATTTGTATTCACATTCATCAGCATTGTATTTCTTTCATGTGACTGTAATGGATGCATCCTAGCAGTTCACTGCTCGTCTCCACCCATGCATTGTATGGGGAAAATTGCTTTAGATGTTTCCTATCAATTCTTAAATTTTTGCCGAGGAGTTTTGTAACACCCTGTATTCATAAAGCATCCTTTAAATTTTGCATTGAACAAGACGGGAAAAATATCTGTGCCTGCTAGATATCATTTGTAAAAGGTTTCTTAGAAGGGAAATTAGAAAGACATTTCCCAAAATTAGTTCAAAAATAAATAATTTCAATCTAATGAAAAATATAATCAGATTTTTAAATAACATATATCAACGTATTTTTATACCTTAAAATTTGCAGTGAAATTCGGTATTTCATAGATAAATGATGAAGACAAGGAATTGATAGAAAATTGAATATTTTTTAATGTGAATGTAAATAACTTAAACGTCAAAAATACAAAAAAAAAAAAAAATCTATTCATTCGCATTTATTTTTACCAAATCTGAAGTTAATACGTATCTTTGTCATGAAAGTTTTCTTTATTTGCACGCTATTTGTTTGTTTATGTCCTCGTATGTTTTTCATTAGAACTAATTTGGTTTTTTTTTGTGTGTTGGGGGGGGGGGGTCGCTATTGTTTTCATTACTGTTAACCTTCAAGGTATAATTGTGTTTGTTTCTTGCAATATGAATCAAAAGAAAACTTCATTTGAAAAATTGAATATTAATAAGGCAAGACTGAGTTATATATTGGCGCCTGATATTTCATCATAAAATGAATATAAAATTGGATCCTAAAAATTGCAAATAAAATTATTCATTTGCTTTCCTCTAAAATTGCTTCTAAATAAAAAATATCGTATATAGGAGATGAAATGATTTTGGCTGTTTTATGCGATTCCATCTGAAAACTTCATTTAAAAGGAGCCCAAATTTTCTTTTCTTTTAGCAGGCTCTATAATTTTTTCGTATTTTGATGTTTAGTAAATTCTCTGAATTACGCTTCTTTTAAGGCTTATCTTTAAATCCTACGGTTTTTAGAAATTTTATTTTATAATCTTTTAATTGTAGCCATAATACCTGAGACACTAAGGAATTTTTAATATATGTGATTGGAAGCTCCCTTTTAGAAATGTATCAAAATTAAAAACGTATTTTTTTTTCCACAAACGTGAATGGTAATGCGTATTTAACATAGAATAATTAACCTTTTGTTAGGTTTGTATTAACCACCGCGATCTGTCAGGCCATGTTTTATTTTTATATCTTTAAGACAGAATTTTGAAATTTGACAGTTAAAAATTTATACTTTTCGTGTAATGTATTATTTACAAGCAGCTCGGTCAAGCAGAATAGAGGGCAAAGGGCAGAAACCAATTTTCCCTCGTGTTATATAGCATATTTTGATAGGGATAATATTGTTTATAGAACCAATATATTATTAAGATTCTCATAGGGATTTCTGAACCTGTGACATTCAAAGCAGGGGAACACACAGAGATTTTTTTAATAAAACTATTTTTTTAAGTCAGCAACATTTCTCAATCACTCTCACCGTGGGAATCGCTGACTAAAGAACTTTACAAAGCGTTTCATGAATTTAATTAAGTAGATAACGAGGAATCGGATAAAAAAATAAGAGAATATTTTAGAATGACTATGATAAGGGCTAAATTAAGATAAGAAATTAATTTGATATATATATATATATATATATATATATATATATATCATAAACAAATTAAAATAAATGGATTTGTCTTCACGAATTGTTTTCGCATATTCTCTAATACAGATCCATTTCACTATTATCCATTCTGTCCTTTCGGGAAAAAAAATCTGGTCTTTGATCAAGAATGCCGCTAGCGCTCATATTATTTTCAGAATCGCACACAGAATATCTACTTTTACATTAGCCGATTGATGCGAAAACTTACCATAGATATACAATTCTAGTAACAAGATCGCCTATCGTATTTCATTTATATGAGTTGTTGAAGTTTTAATCCCTCGTCCGACTAGAACTCTAAATGAATCTTCACTATGATGGTTCAAACGTAGTAAGTCGTTCTTCGATTATTATTCTAGAAACAGATGAAACCTGGCTCCGATCCAGAAAATCCTAAATGCCTTTTTTAGAATAACGACCGTATTTTCAAGTTAGGGATACTGGATAGCAGACGGTAAATGGATTAAGATATTGACTTTATACTCTTAATGAAGATGTCCCATAGCTAAATTAGGCTAAAAATTTGGTACGATTTATACTTTAGTGCACTGGAGCCGGCGTCTTGGCATAGGGATAGCGTGTTTTTTCTGTGATATGGGCGTCCCGGGTTCGGACATGGTTGTTTTTCTGTGTTCTATCTGTGAGTAGCGTGAATGTGACCCCCTGTAAAAAGGGATTGTGCAAGCGGATGTGAAGCATGAAGTAGCTAGGTCGTACTCTTGGCCCTAGTTGGTGCTACTGAAAAAACAAGGGACGCTAATTTAAGCTTAAATCGCTGACAACTTTCAATCGGTGGATTTGTAAAGTGCCATAGATAACAACAGATGCAATGGATGCCAAATCTAATTCATATGTAGTTGTTGTTGTTTAACGTTTTTTAACTATCGTATTCATTTGCATTCAGATACATAGATAAATTATTTTAGAATAGATTGCACTCAACATTTTTTACAATTATACACAGTTATTTTAAAGACAATGTAACAATTTTATATAGCTATGTAAAAGTGTTTTTGAGTTATCGCTTTTACAGTTAGACTGATAAACATAATTCTAAAAACGTATCATTCGCGCTCAAGCAAGTGTGAAATATGGAAACAAATTCTCTTCTAATGTTCGACGATCAAAATATTGATAAGATGGGAATTGTGGCTTTCTTCTTATATTTATTAAAGATGGGATTTGATTTATTTCCCCCGCGATGTTCTATAAACACAACTGAAAGGGCATGAACCCGCTGGCAACTGATCTCAAAGAGCAATGCAAATAAGCAGAAAGACAGCCATGCGTAACGAAGGATTAAAAATTTCTAAAATATTTTCATGCGATCTGAAAAACTACGAGCATATTTTAATAATCTTAGTAAATGTTATGTAAAAATGTCAATAATTAATGTAATAGTTATAAGTATATAAATATCATTGGTTAGTTTCAAGGTAAAGTGGGAAAATTCTGTGTACAAATTTGGCATAAGATTCATTACAAGGTAGCTACTTTGCTGTAAACAGCATTTGAGGAGTTTCAATTGTCTCTCCGTTTGAAACTTTTGAGATTTTGAGTTTTTTTACACACGAACAGAATTTTTTTTTGTTCTCTAAGAAATGGGACATACAAAGTATTAAATTTCATTAAAAACTAGAAATTAAAATTTTCCTCTGCCATAAGTTTCTATTCTTTATAAATGAGAAAATAAAATTACTTTTTTGCTTCCTCGAATATGAAGCATACCAAGAGAAAGTATTCTTTTCAAGAAAAAAAGTCGAATTTGACATTTTTACGAATCCTGCCTTCTCCAAGTACAGAAATCCCAATTTTTTTAAATTTTAATTCATAAAAATAAACAACAAACTCATTAATCTGGAAAAAAAATTAATGGCATGTGGCCTGTATAATCATATTTATAGATATTTTTTCAAATTTTGATTAAAATATATTTGTTCTGCTACCCGAATACATGGGAACATAACTCCAGAACATAATAGAATAGAATTGAACATAAGCATGAATTTTGAGTTTGACTCTAAAGGGTTGGCCATGGTCAAATTTTGAAACTGAATTATCAAATGACAGGCCGTTTCTCTATCCATAGTTTCAGATATCTGTAATCACAATAAATTACAAATGTGTTTATTTAAATAAAGGAAATTCAATAAGTGATACTTTTTCTAGAATTACAATTCTGCGTCAAAGTTCGATTCCAATCAATTATTAAAAAGCTTTCAAAATTCATACTAAACTTTCTTTATCAATCTATGAAGCACAAAACTCGAATGTGCTAGACTGTAAAAGTAAAATTCTGAGTACCCGTGGCATTCACGCCCTTAACATTCCCGCCTTAACCATTATCAAAATTGCCCATTACATGGAGAAAGAAGCATTGTATATTTGTGAGAGAATATGCGAAAAAGTTTCAATTATATCATTCCATCTGGTTTTTTTATTATAAAAGATTCATTATAAGCGGCAAACATACTCTTAGAAAAAACTTAACATAATCTCATGGAATTATATATTCATGTTTTCTTTTCTAATACAATATCACCTCATTTAATGCATATTATTCAAATACCAAAATCAAATCGGATATATAAAGTCAAAAGCATTCAAGGATTTCTTTGATTAAAAGTAAAATTATAGGGATTCATGCTATATTTACCATGTGGGATTTTAAATTCTAATTCTGCAGATAGGAAATTGCAGTGAAAAATTCTCTAGAGAATTTCGAAAGTAAACGATGAAGCATCTTGCATAATTTTTTTTTTCACTTATTTTCATTTTCACTGTAAGAACAATGCAATGTGACCTTAAGATTATAAGGTATTCATGCATAATAGATCTTCTTTTCAAAGTTGCAACCCGTTTGAAAATCCGTAAGTCAGCCGCCTGTATAAACTGTATTTACAATGAAACTTGGCTGACTCAAATATTTTATACCCCAATTTCTTTAAATTAATTTTCCTATTAACAAAATGTTAAAATACAGTTTCTATTTCAACATTTTTTCTTCTTAATTTGAATTTAAAAATGTTTATGTTGTTTTTGGTTAATTTTTATGTAAACGTATTTTTAATTTGTATTCCCATAACCATTACAAAATTCTATTTTTGAATCCTCAAATAACTCGAGAGATTTATTTATTTTCGCGTGAAATTCTTGAAACTTTTTAGATGTAACTTGCATGCTTGAATTTCTACTGCTATATATTCAAAGTGTTGTATGCTGTTTGTTCATAAAAATGTGCTACGTATTTATTAAAACTGTTATATTTAAATTTATTAAAATTTAAGGACGTTTTGGCTATAATAATTACTTACATTTAATTAATTATTATGCAATAAAACTGTTAAGTTTAAAGAATAAATCGCTGTATATATGTACCTTACAAATTTCGTTTTTCTTCGCTTAATTCCTTTTCAAACAAGTAATTATACAGCAAACAACAAGTGATAATACAGCAATTTGAAATCTCAATTTTAAGTGTAATCACTCGGTATAAAAATTAGCCTTTATGCGAACAGTAATTTTCAACATGAAAATATTGGTTTTCTTGTTTTTTTGCTTTAATTTTTTTTAATTTTAAAACCATTTATAAAATTACAAAATCCGGCTAGCGGACCGAAATTTTACACACTTTTAAATTTATCCTTAAGGTTTAAACGTGCAATTAAAATAAAAACAGAATAACTAATTTTCGCCTTGCTTCTAAGAAACAAAAAAGGTGAAGATACTTCAGCACTTGAGATGAAACCTCACGCGTCAAAAAACACTCCAACTTTTCTCCCCCAGCTGTAGTCATAACAAGGAGACATTGATCAACACTTAAAATTGATATACGTTTTCATCCCAATGAAGTGGAATTTGGCAGATGATTTATTTCTTCTAATCGGGTTTCAGGGAGTTCAAGTTCACTGACAACTTCTGTTTAGTGTGCAGGTGCTGCAATCACAAAGATTACTCATCACATTTATGTTTTGTCTTTGAAAAGAAGGACTAATTATATACTTATCCGGTGGCCTTCCTCATAATCCTATAAATGGTGCAGGCTTCGATATTATTACTTTAAAAAACATATTTTATAAATGGATATTCAAACTTTTTACTGAGAAGCTTTTTTTAAAAGTTCTGTTAAAGAAACGAAATGACGTTTTATTTAAAAACTAGCTGGTACCCGGCGCGTTGCTATCGCAGAAGAAATAATCTTGGAAATCGTTTGGAATTCGAAATAGTTCTCGTGTTTAATTAAGAATGATAGGAAAAATTATATTTATTTTCTTGTAGGCAATAAATACAATCATTGAAATCGAAGGTTATAAATAAAGGCGAAGCATAAATAATATTTGTTCTATTTTTATTATTCTATTCTACAAACAAATATTTATTTTTATATGTTAGATTTGTGTATTCTTTTAGAATTGTAAAATTTGGTGCTCTTTCAGAATGGTAATGAATATATATCGTGATTCGTTTAATATTCGTTCAGTATTCTCAAGTTTAATATTAGAAAATGGGTTAAAATATTTTTTTTTAAATTGATTAAACATAGAAAATATATTTATACCATAAAATCTTTAATATAGTCGAAAAGATAATTTTTTGAAAATTAAGATGGTGTAAAATTATTTGTACTATTATATTTTCGGAAGTTACTGCAAAAAAAGGCTAAAATTTTACAAATGTTTAGTTAAAGTTTCAAACTTATAGGATTTTTTCCCCTAAAACTTTCTCGCACGCTCTCTAATAAAACTACCTTAGAGAAAGACATTGCATTTACATACAATAGCTATGAATTATTAACGTCTATCTTGAATTTAGCATCTTTACTGAATCTATTGTCTCCTTGGAGAGTTATTTGGTGGTTAATCCTTAGTTAATAGATGCGATAAATAGATCTGAAAATATTTTTTATACTTTAAATAATTTTATAATGCCTAAGACCATCCCGTGACTGCAAGTAATGAGTAGTCGAAGTTTTATCGGAATCGGATGAGCGGTACGGCATCTCATAAGAGACATACAGACAAATATTCATTTTTATTTATATAAGACAAGCCTTGCAAGAGGTGGGGCCGTGATGGCTTAGCGATAAGATCTCGGCTTTAGAACTGGTCATTATTGAATATGCCATACGTGAGCATAGACAAAATTTGATTCAGACCAACTATTTTGAAATAAAAACCAAAAGTTAAATTATTGCATATCTTGTATATATTGAAATATCAGGGAGACTAAGCTTCGCTCAGCAGGTTTTTTGTAAAATCGCCCTTTTCCGGAGAAAACATTTAGATACAAATCATATATTGTTTACACATAAATGTTTCTCACCCCACATTTGTCAGAGCCATCTCACAAAATTTTGTGTTATCAATAGATTATCATCCTATGGCAACAATGTAAACAGTAAAAAAATGGCGCTATATAACATTGTCAGCATGGGAGCAGATAGAAAAAAGCACTAATAGTTAGCTATAAATATTAGTTAAAGTTTTGTTGTGTGTGCAAAATCACGTTTAATTAGGAAAGAGACATACATAGATATATTTTAAAATTAAAACCTTATCGAAATGTATGATTTTATCCAAATCAGAGCCGTTCGAGATACTATATATATATACAGGGTGGCTATAATTAAACTGACAGTACCCACAGTGTTCTGTAGCGCGATTTATTTGCCAGAATGACGCCACATTTTGTAGGAAGATTACACAAGACGGGGACGAAGGATTCCGCGAAGTAAAAAGTTAGTTCCAAAAGTAATCGCTAGGGGAATATGTGGCGCTGTGTAATAGAAAATAGAGTGTTAACAACTACAACCCTGTATATGGGGGTCGTGATGGCCAAGCAATAATAAGTCCAGATGATATTTTAGAATTTTAATTAATGACAATGAAAGGTTAATGGTGAACAAATGATAATGATTAATACACAGGATGGAATGGATAATCAAATTCATCTTTTAACTTGCAAGTTCGTCTTTTAGAAATACGTCGTAATTTCCTCTTCGTCTTTTCACATGCGTCTTCATCCATTTTAGTACATCGAATTCATCTTGCCTCGTCTACACATGGACTGAACTTTGCTCACGATTTCTCCACCAGAGGGCTGCTCAGTGGCGGGAAGTGATATACCTGATTCTCTGTGTGTGTGTGTGTGCAATATAAGAATTTCTCGTTTAAAGTTATAGATCTTGCCAAAGAAGAAAGTCAGAGGGCGATTCTATTAGCAAATTCCATTCGAAATTTGTTATTGAAATACAATTTCGATGTAAAGAATATTTAACAAATTTAATCTGCCAGTTATTAAGAAGCACTTTTACATAAATCGACATAACCGAAAAATGAGTTTTTTGGGACTTATAGGAGTTTAAGATTCTGAAATTTAATGAAAAATGAAAGGTCATATTTTTACCGTAATTTCGTTTTCGAATTTATCATACAGTGAAACTAAAATTGTAAAAAAAAATATTGAAACATTATTTTGTAAGGTAACTTACTTGAGAGCATGTTCCAGGAGTCCTGAGAAGCTTGTATATAGCGACAAACGGAATGCAAAGCACGGAAGAGGCAGCAATCATCATGCCGAAAACATTGGCCCACGGTGGATATTCATACTGCTCGTAACTAAGAGGCTCGTAGCTCACTAATCCATACACGATGATCATCTATGAAAGAAGACACGTCTGTCATTACCACTAATACAGTGTCTTTTAAGATATTAATGCAGATCAATTCAATAATGGGTTTCTTTTCTATCTCAGAAAGATGTTAAGCCGCCAATTCATATTACTTATGCCGTCATCATAGTTATCTGTTGCTTTATTTCATTGTTTACTGTAGTGGTAGCTTTATAAGTCAGATAACATCTTCAAGATTAAGGGATCATTTTTAGTGTTGTGGTCACGTTATCTGGCAACGAACTGTAAGATCACGAGTAGAGGCCGAGCTATCCCCAAATAGTAACATATACCATAACAATCGCAGGCGTCCTGGTATAAGGGTAGCACGTCTTCCCCTTGATCTGAGCGTCCTGGTTCGAACATAGTTGTTTTTTGTCCTGTATCTGTGAGATGTACGAATGTGCCCCGAACAAAAAGGGGTTGTGCAAGCAAATGTGACGCACCAAGTATCTAAGTCGTTCCCTTGGTCTTAGTTGATACTATTGATAAAACGAGACGCTCACTTGGCTTAAATAGCTGACATATAAGCTGGCATTGTAAGTGGGCTTGTAAAGTGCCATAAGACACAACAACAGCCGCATTAATCATCTACTTAGTATTGATTGGTAGGTAGTATGAAAAGGTAAAGATAATTGGAAATTTCAATCACATTGGAAGAATGTATTAGACATTTCTATGCGGTTTTTGATCATTTTATTAGGAGTGAAAGAAGATAGCCGAATTTGACTTTTAATTTATTAGAGCTTTAATTTTATACCAATGTGGGGATATTTTAATGAATTGAGAGAGGACAAACTAATTTTGATAGCTAAATAATTCATCAATTTTTTTATTTTATTTATAACAGCTTATTAAACAATACTAAAAAAGCTGTTCCTTAATTTTACACAAATGAAGATTTCAATCAGTAAAAACATTAGTGAAGTTATTTATAATTTTTTTCTAACATTTCAATAACAAAATTGTCAATAAATCATCTCATGAACATCGTTAAACAGCAGTTTTATTTTATTGGTTTCACCCCCCCCCCATTTGGGAGCACACCCAAAAGTTGGGATGAGGAACTTCCATATGGTAGTTAGATCTAGCCTCTCTGGTGGATGAAATAATGATGCTATGGTAACTTGCTACTTCCAATTCGATGATGGAACATGCCTTTTACCGATGTATTAGGTTGTTCGGAAAGTAATTTCGTTTTTTCCTGACAAAGGATT
>JAPMOQ010024688.1:0-13577 GCA_026543055.1 Argiope trifasciata | reverse complement strand
TATTAGGTTGTTCGGAAAGTAATTTCGTTTTTTCCTGACAAAGGATTTAATTGCATTTTTCGCACCCAATTTCATACTTAAACCGCAAAATCATTTTATGTTTTAAGAGCTGATATAGCAAGACTTGAGTGTGAAAAAGTGCAGCTGATTCTTCGCAGTAGTTTTTGGATGGTGCCCTTTTAAATATGGAGAGCAATAAACAGCATTTTCGTCATTTTTTTTCTTTTTTGCTATAAAAGGTAAAAATGCTGTTCAAGCCAGAAATAAATTAGCCAATATGTGTGGAGAAGATGTGTTAACAGTACATCAGTACCAGAACTGATTTGCAAAATTTTTCCTTCAAATGAGGAGGCCAAAAACCACCTCGATCATTTTTTTTTTTTACAGCAAAGATCAAAACTTTTATGAGCGTGTAATCATGTTACTACCAAAAATATGGCAAAAGGTATTAGACCAGAAGGGCAATTTTATAATTTAATAAATAATTTATTCATTAAACGAAAATTTCTTTTCATTTTGACAAAAAAATACGAAATGACTTTCCGAACAACCCAATAACTGATGATGGTAATTAGGACTGAACAATAATTCCACCCCGATTGCAATTGCATAGATGCTAGTCTGCCTCGGACACAACGGTAGGAGAGAATGTTTCTTTTTTTATTTACTTTAATAACTTCAATTGATTTCTGATTATTTATAGCTATTTTATATTGACTGACCTCATTGTAAAAGGTTACATCATCGATAGTTTATCGACGAAACTGTATAATAATAAATCTGCTATTGAGGACCAAACGAAGGAGAAATGGTAAGTGGGTTGCAATGTTGTCGTTCTCTTTATATAACAATTATATACTATAAAATTGCAAACCATATCAAATGTCATCAAATAGCGTCAGATGTGACTAATAAAGCTACAAATATAGTATTGTAACTTCATTAAACTAGTCAGCTTTTTAGTTTCCCCTTCAAGGATCTTGTAACATTGTCGAAAAATATGAACTGTAGATAAAATTATCTTAACTTAATCCTTCTAATATACCGTTTTCAGTACTTACCATAATGAAAAGAGGAGCCATGAAAAACCAGCAAAATTTCCACCACCGTCCCACATCAAATCCTAACATCTCTTTTATATCCGCCGAAAATCTTCCTATGCCTGTAAATAAAATGCAGGGTGTCAAAAAAATATCTTATTTCATTTAGATATGTATTTGAGTGTCGGTAGCAATGAACTTTTTCTTAACTTGAGAGCCAAAAAGGAACTTTGTGTAAATTTAGTTAATGAACATTTTGGGCCAGGTTACTTAATTTGTTAAGAATTGCTTTTAGAAGTGAATGGTAAAAAATCTTGGTAATTCGGAGGTTGCAGTAAAAGCCCTGAAACAAAACATTTCAGATTTGGAAAATTGCTATCCATTTAAAATGCTTATAAGTTGCCTAAATAAGCTTACTGATTATAACAATGAGATAATTTGAACATAAAATTTTTCTGATAAAAAACATTTCATTTTTTTAATTTATGGGAATAACTTGAAAAGTCGTTTTAAAGCACGTTCAAGAATCAGAAGGGAATAGCAAAGCTATAACTCAAGTAAAAAAACAAGTATTTAATAGTATAATTAGAGTAGTACAACTAATGGTCTAAATTGTTGTCAACTTGTTCACTGGATCAATTGAAAATGGACTCCAAAATGCAATAACTTGAACAGTCTAGAATTCATAATGTAGTCCTTGAGAGTGAACAATCTTTCAGCGGCTGAGATTCTGTATAATGTATACTCAGTTTTACATTCTGATTGAGATAATGCGTTAATTACAAGTTAATCTGTAGTTGGAATTCAACGTTTTAATATATTACTACAAATATCTAAATCTCTGTGGTGATAATGTCAAAAATTGTTTGATTCTTATTTTAAACTATTGAAGTCGAGAAACACTTGTTAGATTATTAGATAGGATACAGTATATGCATTTCTCGCGTATTTTTGTTACTTCTGATACATAATTATAACAGTTATTCAAATTAAACACAAAAATGTTCTTTCGATTAAGATTGGATTTCCATTAGAATATGTTTAAAAAAAATTTCCTTCGCTGATAAATAAATATTATTCATTGTTTTCATTATACACCGTGTTTCGTATCATTACTATCTAATATTAAAATTGTCAACGTCTATTTTGAAAACCGTTTCAGTGTCATCGCAATAATGTTTATAATTTTGGATAAGAAACCTTACAGTTTACCTCAAAATCTTCTTTCCCGATTCACAACTCATATACCTATTTAGAGCAAAAAAACAATAGTTGTTCACATACAGGTACCATTTTTAACAACGTTTCCGCAGTTGGCGACAATTGACTTGAAAACACATGTAAAGCTTCCAACTATTATTATTATATTTTAATATGCATATGTACAATTACATAACATATTTCTTTCAGAAGGGAAGAAATATCTTCAAGAAATTAATTAATTTTTGTCTTACCATAAAACAAAATTTTAAGTAAATACGAATATCAAGGTTGAAACATCGTAGAATGACCTTACAGCAAATTTGTGTTCTGACTTATCCCACCTGATTGACAGTAACATCACACAGGCCCCTGAGTCCAAATGCTTGCAAAGAATGTAACACTGCCTTAGGAATCGAAAATAGCTGGCCTTTATTGAAATCGATGCAGACCAAAATGTGGGCAGGAGCAGCTTGAATCGCATTACATTTTGGACATATGGATAAATTTTGTGGCCCGTCACATGACGTTGTACACGAGTGTGTCCACTTCGAAATCTAGCGAGAGTTGTCTGATCGCGCCTGTTGCCAACCCCAACTAAATGAAGTAGATTTTATTTGTTCTACTTTTATTTTTAAACTGTGGTCTTAATTATATGACAACGATGATTATATGAAGAGCAACTATTATACGACCGCTATTGCATATATACGAAGAATATAATTAATATCTCATAGAGAAACTACAACGAGGGAAATTTTTTTTTGTAAAACATCATATAATGATTATGCACTATTTTCAATTCGTCCACTTTTCTTTCATTCGTAAAATTTGCTCTCAATTATATGACAATAATGATTATAATTATATGATTATAACGCTACATAAAGAATGTAGTTAATAACGTATATAGTAACATACATGTAGTAACTACAACGAATAAACTTTTGTTATAAAATATATTAAAATTTTTTTTTAAATGTTTTAAAATTAGAAGAAGGAAGATTGCATGATATTATAATGTGTATTAGATGTTACTGCGAAACTGCTTTTAAGAGACATAAAAATAGTTCTTATATGATAACGCGTTTTAAAACTATACAAGACGAAGTTAACATTTTAAATAATTTTTTATAAAAAAAATTCATAAAATGTTATGAAATCCTTTTCATTGAGCATTTACGGCCAAATAAGTAATTGGGTGATAAATTTTATTTTTAAGTCTATAGATCTTTATAAAATGTTTCGAACGATTTTTATGTCATCCATGTCGCAATTGAATGATAATATAACAGCCTGTCAATGTTTTCATTCTAAAAAAACTTGTTTCCTTATGTTAAAACTAAATTTTGCTCGTATGAATTGCTTTCAAATACATTGGATCATATCCAGAATTATTTGACTGGAAGTAATGACACATAGTATTGAGTGTGCTTCCAAAATAAATTCTCATTATCAGAAAACATTTTTTTAAAAATCTGTACACAGTACAATATATTTTTTGAAATTCTTCTCTTTTTAATTCTAAATCAACAAGAACGGAATAACATTTACTTTTTTTACAAATGAG
This sequence comes from Argiope trifasciata, assembly GCA_026543055.1. Lineage (NCBI taxonomy): Eukaryota > Metazoa > Arthropoda > Arachnida > Araneae > Araneidae > Argiope > Argiope trifasciata. The sequence continues at coordinate 9,767 of JAPMOQ010024688.1, read as the reverse complement.
ATTTCAACCTCATGACCAAACTATACAGAAGAACATTGTTAGTCATAATGCTGATATTTTATCCTAACAAAAATTATCCATTTAATATTTATCTATACTTATAATAAAGTTCAATGTGTGTGTGTTGGCGCTCTACAGGCCAGACCGTTGGACCTACATCTACCAAATTTGGAATATGTATACCTTGGAGAACGGGAAGGTGCAGCTTGGAGCCCGTTTTTCGAATTTTTAAATTAGAATTTGAATTAATTGAAAATTAAGCGAAGTTTGAACATTTTTCCGCTATAACTTCCGAAAATATTATCGCACAAACATGATTTTTACATCAAGTTAAAGATTTTAAAAAAAAACTAGCTTTCTAATGGTATCAGTGTTTTAATATATAATTTAAACTACTATTTTAAACGAATTGTTAAAGAAATGCTTTAACCATATTTTCAACAATATATTTCGGATAAAACAATACAATTTAATCAGCAAGAGCCCGTCAAACAGAAAAAAATTAGGTTTTATCACCATGTTGCCATCATTTTGCCGGAAAATCAAATTTTAAAAAAATCAACTATTACTGCAAATTAAATCTAAAGAAATATAATTTTGAGCACGTGACTGGATAAATGTGATATTTTCTTGAAAAAATGCAAGGCAAAGAATTCTATGATTGTTTGCAATATTTAAATCATTAATTCAATAAATGATCTTTATTTATACAGGATTGAATTTATATAGGATATGCATTCAAATTCTGGTCTAATGGCCAATTTGCAAAATATTATTAACAGGCATATATTGTTTAACACTATTAATTTGATCTAAATGAAGTAAATAATTTCATTTTATGTAGCTCGAGTCAAACAATGTGTTTATAAATAACGAGTTTTAGATTTAATATTTTAAATAAAAGTTGCTACGTCAATCAGTCTTCTAAATCAATAATTAAAACTGAATGATTTATAAAATTAAAGAATATTATAAGGAAAACGCGTTCTTTTAGAACTTTCCGACCATCATCTTAAAGAAAATATCAATTTCAGGCCAATCAATACCCGGAATTACTTCAAGGCTAATGAATATGTGATTTAATTGAAAATTTTAGAACGCATTATTCATGACGAACCAGCTGGTCGCCAAAGGCGGCTAGTTTATAATAAATATGATACAAATCATAAATTTACTAATGTCTTTCTATTGTTGCTGATAAATAAATATATTTATTCTTAAGATTAAAAAATGAACGTTTTTTACCATAAATCCACGATACAGCAATGGCTTCAAAGAAGACAGCGAATAAAATGGAATATCCCGCAGCATAGCGATCGAGAAGTTGTACAACGTAAGCACCACCCTGAAAGCAAACTGATTAATATCGTTGATATCTTTTTCATTGCTTGTATTTTTTAATGTAGCAATCTATCAAAGTATAAATAACTGTTGAGTATGTAGAAATATGGCTTCCTAATTTGAATCTATACATTTTAAAAATCTATTTTTATATTTGTCCGTTATAATCGCGCTGTAAAAGCTAATTTCTAATAATAAGTATACATTTTCATTTGGAAAGATACTTTAAAAGAAGTATCGGATTATATTTTTCGCTTTTTGAATCGAGATATACCCTTCTGAAAAAAATAATTACATTTTTATTTTTAATTATCTTTTTTCACTTCTATTAGTCATATTTAATAAAATAATGTGAACATATTAAAACCACAGGCAAAAAAAGTTATGACATAGGATTTCTCTGCAGAAGATGATAGTAAATTCTTAAACGAATTCAATTAATATAATTCTTTGTTCCCTTTAAATAAATGTTTTTTAAAAAAAATTAGTGACTTGCATGACTTCAATCGCCTATCGGCTTGCAATCTGTGAGCTATTTTAATGAGTGTTCTATTCGGTCCCTAGAATTACGATTAGAAACTGAACAGCTCCAATAACCTTGTACTTTCCAATAAACTTGGATTTCTGAGCTCCAATTAAGAACTAAACGACTTTTATTGTAATTATTATTATTAAATAACGAATATTTTAAATGAGTACGATGTGTGCATGTCTGAATAATTTTTTTCTCCCATAATTCGAATATTTTTTTCATTTTTTCATTTTATTTCTAGTATTGTTTATGTTTCCTTTTTAAATATTTTTATTTATTTTGAGATTTAAAATCGTGTTGTTTTTAAAGTTCTACTTTTATCTTGATTGTAATTACAGAAAAAAATTTCAAATGTTTCTGAGTTTTTAGTATTTTTTTTTTGTTATTATTTAATAGTTTCTCGAACCTTTTATTTATGTTTTGTTACCGTGTAATTTCTGGCTTAAATTATTATAAATCATTAAAATATAAAATCTTTATTTCACCAAACTAATTCCTGAATAATATTTTTGCAAATGAAATCAAACATATGGATTCTCCTTTTGTAAATACTTCTGTCTCCACTGTCTTCTGTTGGTGTTATTACGTATCATGCGTTTGTACATGAATATGCCTAATAATAAAACCATCAACTATCCGTCAAAGTTATAAACCACTGCATGCTAAAACCCAACTCCATTTTATTTCTATTGTAACGTTCCCCTGTCCCATTCACGATAAGCGGCATTTCCATACAGCTGCCCACCATCTGTCAACGCCCTCCATTGTTAAAAGCCCCCAGATTTCGAGATGGTGAATCTTCTAATCGCCGATGTTCGCATTTGGTCATTAGACCACACGTGGAGTTCATTGTGGAGAAGAAACTTGTCGTAACTTCAAAGGAAAGGAGTGTCCAATATCGGATACCGGGTGCTCCCTTTGTGTAGGAATATCACTAACTTGGGTTCCAGAGCTGTCAATTGCTAGGACGCGTCATTGAGGGAAAGTCCCACACCAAGACTGGCGACACAAATGAGTGAAATTTTGTTTAGGCGATTGGTCGATGGAAAACTGACATGGTCGAATGGAAAATTGAGGAGGTGGAGTTTGGACCGAAATAAAGAGAGGGTATTTGAAGGAAAAAGAGACTTTTGGATTTCGGACTGCATTTTTTTGACGCTTCACCCTGGTAGCGTTTCTGGCTAATACCCTGTTAGCGTCTTGTGGTGTTTTTCTTCGAATTAGTGAAGAATTATGAGTTTTTTTTTCATGACCTTTAATTGGTGTAAATAGCAAATATAACCTAGATTAGAATAATATATACATCTGGAGATATATATATATATATATATATATATGGCTGTAAATAAAATATTTGTTTGAAACTCCACTCTCGTATTTGATCGGTCGGGAGCAAGTCATTACGCTATTCACATAGCTAACTTATGTAAAATTACATGTAGACGATAACACCTTAATTTGTATATGTGTGAATAAATTGTAATATTAATGTTAAATCTTGTAAATGCTTACCTGTGTGCAACTTGGCAAGCCTATGAGGAAATAAAAGGCGAACAACGCCGCCACGAACCATTCCCTGTGTCTTTTGAGCAAGGGATACTCGTCACTCACAGCTGTAATGATGGCTTCCGATCCTCCGAACTGAAAGGAAATAATAATTTTGAAGGCTTTATTTCCGTTAAAATTAAATGATCGCGGTTGATTATTAATTTATTTATTTAGAGTTTTCATTTTGTAAGAAGAGGCGGATTTCAAAAAAATGTATTTTATATTTAAAATAACTGCGGATAATAATAATTAATAAACGCTCGGAACATAAAATAAAAGTTAACACATTCGCTGCCACTGACACGCCCGTGCGTTACAAATACTATGTAATTGTACCAAACCATCTATGTTATTAGATGACACTTTCTCTACTACAGTTAAAAGATAGCAAAGAAGGGGTCATCTCATTAGATAGATGGTCCTGATATCAGGCGTAGGTAGTGACAGTGAACGTGTTAAATGTAAATTTTAAATTAAATACTGTGGCTGCCTAATGTAAAAAGAGTAACAATACTTGGCAAAGTTGTGATTTCATTGTTAAAAAGCAAATGTGAAAATTATAAATTTTTATATTATAATAAAGAAAAATTGGTGTATCCTTTAAAAACAATAACTGAAACTGCTTATATATTTGTTGAAATGTTACAAGAAGTTATATATGTTAATAAAACGAAGGTAAAACGTGCACACACGTCGATATAAGATGGAAAATTCCGTTTTTTTTGTTTTGTTTTAAACAAAAGTTTCTATTTATTTATATTGGACATTTTAACTTTATAATTTAAAGTAAAATAATTATAGGATTTTGTAATAACTGTTCATGATACGCACTAAAGGTTGTAAATTCTGATAGAATGTAGTGGACATACATATTCTGTTCACTATAGTTGTTTTCCTAATGATAGTTAAAGTTAAATATCTAAATATTGCTATGAACTTTTGAGGTATGGCAGAACCTGTTTTATTGTTGTTTAGAAAAGATCAATATTGCAAAAGAAGTTTGGCACTACCCTATTGCGTCTGGTCTTTTAGTGTAAAAGCATTATAAATTATTCACAAGGATAATAATAATTAAACAGCAACCAATCTGGCAAGTTTGATTGTATTCTTAATTCACACTCCAATATAAAATTTAACCCAATGAAGTATAAAGCGAAATGTCAGGGTATTCTTAAAAGGAAAGGTTGAATGTCAGATAATTTTAGAGACTAAAATATTCAAAGAATAATTACCTTCTTTGAAAGTTTGTCAGAAGTGTCTCGTATATAATATAATATTGATAGGGAAAATATTGTTTATTGTGTCAATATATTAAGATTCTTATAGGGGTTTCTGAACATGTGACTTTCAAAGCAAGGGAAACACAGGGACCATTATGTAAAACTATTTGTTTAGGTCAGCAATATTTATCAGTCACTCTCACCTTGAGAATCGCTGACTAAAGAACTTAACAAAGCATTTTTTGAATTAATTAAGTAGATAACGTGGAATCGGATCAGGAAATCAGAGGATATTTTTGAATGACTTTGATATGGGAAAAATTAAGATAAAACTTTAATAATGAATTTGGATTTAAATTAAATGATAAAATATCATTATATATATAGATATATAAATTATTATCATTATTACTGTTATTTAATTTTATGTCTAAGGGCAGTCTTTGTATTTCAGCATTAACAATAAAATAAAAAGGGCAAAATTTCCATGTGATAAAAATGTATTTTAAAATGTAAAAGTATAATTACTCATTAACATCCAAATTTAAAACATAAATTTCTTTAAAATGTATTAAAAGATAAGGAAATTGAGATAATTGTAATATAAAATTTCTCTCTAGGAACATTTATTTAAAAAAATGTAGTAAATCATTTTTTAAACCCTTTCATAAAAATGTATTGAAATATTTTTTAATGTAGTAAAATTTCAAAAAATAATGACCACCTTCCATTTTCTTGCATTATCTCTAACTTAAATTAAAGTAATAAAAATAATAATTTCAAAATGATGACCTCTTGAGTTCAAAATCAAGATGATGTGCAGTATAAAATCTGTTTAAGAGTTACGAAAAACTTTTTTGACTTGACAATCAAAACAATAAAATACAAAGATCAGTTTACCTATAAAAGTGAATTTTTAGCTATCTTTAAATAAGTAATCTGGTTGTTAATGTATTCGTGAAGAATTTTTAAGTATAACAACATTCTTATATATAATTTTCAATGATAAGATTATCCCGATGAAGATAATATTAAAAATACAGATTCGTTACTCCTGCCTTCATTGGTTTTTTCATATTTATTGCCTTTTTTTACAAATTTTAATGGAATTTAAAACTATACATCGATTATTTCTTTGTGTGAATGGAAACTACAAAAAAATGCAGAAATAACTTTTCTTTTAATACCGGAATATTGTTATATTGTTTATAAACAAACTCAAAGGACACTTTTGACGACTTTAATAAAATATGTTATGCTCTTACCGAGCTATCCAGGCCCAAAGTAAGCAGCATGAGAAAGAACATTATAGACCAAAACGATGAACCAGGCATAGTTGCTATTGCTTCAGGGTACACTATGAAAACAAGACCAGGACCTATAAGAATTTTAAAAACAACGTAAACATTTTGTTAATCAGTTTCTTACAAAATGAATAGTTTTGTTCTATAATAATTTTAATTATTAATCTTTTTTTCTATAGTAAAAATTTTACTTTGTATTCTACTTTGACATCTCAACTGCTATATATATATATATATATATATATATATATATAATAATTATAGAGAGAGAGAGAAAGAGATGAAACCTTATACAGGAGCTTCGGATTTACAGAACCCCTAATTTAAGCGGGAAAAATAAAGCGATTAAGTTTATTTAATTTTGAATTCAATGTCTAAATGATATTTCTTTTGCTTATTTAATGTTGTCTAAATAATATTTCAAGGGAATTACAGCGGAAAATACTACGTCCCTTTTTAAAAAGAATATATTTTTAAATGGTATCAATTTTTGATTATTTTTTAAATCATTAAAGATAAATAAATATCATAGAATAACTAATTATTTTATAGAGTGGGGAATTTTTTGTAATAATATTTTGATAACATCAAAACAATTTACATTTCAAATAATATTTTATCAATTTAAAATTTATTTCACAATTCTCAAAACATTTCCTTACTGAACACTTACTATCCTGGAAAAAATTGTGTTTGACTTTTAACGCCAACGGCTGGGCCTATAAAGTGTTGCATTTAGTGTGTTGCGCATGGTATTGCACTCTCTAAAATTTTTCGAGCATGCAAATATAGAAAGTTGGTGGGTCTAAAAATATTGCCTACCTTCCGTTGCCACGTCTTTGACTTCTACATGTGCCTGGTGTGCCATGTAACCCAAGACAGAGAAAATGACAAATCCGGAGAGAAAACTGGTGGCGCTATTCACTGCACTTGTGAGGAGTGCATCTCTGGAAACAAACATATTCTCATCATTTGGATCGATTTCGAGACTTTATCATTCACACTTACCAAAAGTTGTTTATTTCCGAAAAATCTAGTTTGCTTAACTCAATATTGCCGCATTGAAACGAAGCATTACCGAGTCTGTATAGCTAAACGGTTATGAGGTGGACTCATAGTCAGGATATCATGTGTTTGAATCCCAGTAGACTGAAAATTTATTTATTTTTCCTTGATTTCGTGATCCAGAAGATTCTTTTCTTACTGTCTCCAGAAAGGTATGCTGGAACTTTCCCTACTTATATAAAAGCTGAAGATCTCTCAGTCACAGTGTTCTTAGTTCAGAGTTGAGCTAATAAATTGATTTAACTCTACTTCCTGACTATCTTGTCTTCTTGAGTTCTATCTACGTGACAAAATTACTATTATTTATCACACATATAAAACTTTGAATTTTATTATCATAAGAGTTTTAGCGCCGTGTGTTTAATGATCGATCATTTATGTGCTAGCAGTAGATAAAGTCCAAAATAGAGGTATTCAAAGCTTCATTATTCATTTAGTTTTAATAGCAGAAGAAGGAAACTGTTTTTATTAAATGGATAACTATATCAAAATTATTTTACTAGATATGACTGGAATGTTATAGCAATTTCTTAACAATCCATTTATATGTTCAAATAATATAACATATATTTATTTATGTCATGAAAAGAGTCTTTATGTGAGAAAGTATATCCCTGTCTTTAATGGCCTGAATTAGTCACTGAGTCATGATAACCACGACCATTCCATATACAGAATAAACTAACTTTATTCTTATATGAGAAAATGCATTAAGTTAGTATGTAGTTAAAATGTCGTTCTAGACTTTACCGTTTTTAAAATTAAACAAAAACAAACGAGGTAGTTTCTGTATTATGTTTGGGAAAAAAATATTCATTCAATCAGCGTGCAATAATCTATATTTTTGAAAAGTTATTGCATGCTTCATTTTAAAATTTATAAATGTGTATTTTTCTGAAACGCAATATAAATTTTTGTGAATTAATATAAGGTTTATAATATTATGTTTAGAAAAAATGTTTTATAGAAATGAAAATATTTTCTTAAATTTATTGTCTCTCAGAAAATTATTCAAGAAAGTTTCCAGTATAGTTACATAAAGATTATCTTAAAATAGTGGTCCAAGCTTTAAAATAATCAGTCTAAAAGACAGATTTAGTAGCATGCATTTTCTAAAATTTTATTTTTTATGTATATAAAACGTTTTTTTTTTTTTCAATTTAAATTTTTTATAAATAAAACTTATGTTCTTGATGTTAGAACATGCTGAATGTAAGAATAAGCTGATTATAAATATTCTTCATTTTTTATTGCTTAAATTTTTTTCAAAGTTTAGAAGCTTTGCTAAAAGTAAAGGAATTATTAGTACAATCAACTTACCTGTAGACATTATTGTGAAATTTGTTATAGCTTGCGAAAGCCAACAAGACGCCAAATCCTGGGCCTAAAGAAAAGAATACTTGAGTTGCGGCATCCACCCACACCTATATAAATACAGTTAAATCTACTTACAACAAAATATTTTCGGCATTTATTTATTTGCAAAAAAGAACATGATTATTGGATCAAAGTTTGTTTTTAATATTTAGAATAAATTTTCATTTCATAAATTTAGAAGCAGGATAATTGTATTGTTTATTTTACCGAAAAATAGACAAACGATTTTTACAGCTTTTTGTAATGTTGATATTTTAATCATTTTTCATTTCTAACTAACACATAATTTACTTATTTAAGAAGAAAAAAGATAAAGCATGATGGTATCATTGATGTTAAATTGTTTAGAACAGATAATTTTCTAAAAGCTCATAATATATAAAAGAAAAATCTATGAACAAAAGACTTTTTTATATTCTCATAGAAATTACTTCATGTTTATAATACCAGTTATTAGAATTGTATCAGTAATTACTAAAAGACAAGTTTATTATTTATTAATCTAAAACTGATTCTAGTTTCATACCGAAAGATTTAAAATTAAAGATAATAGATTTTTTGGATATTAGAAAAGATAGAAAAAAAAAGAATTCTTTCAATAGATATAAGGAAAAGAAAGTAAAAGAAAATGCTCTTAATTTTTTATTTAATATTGTATATTTAATTAAAATTTTTAAAAAATTAACTTTGATACATAACTATATCTTTCTGAAAGAATTCAATCAGATTTCTGTAACGGAATGCTGTATTCAATACGTTTCATATATTCTTATATTGCTTTTCTAAAATAAGATATTAATAAATAATACTTTTAAATAATACTTTTTCAAGATTTAAATTTATTCTTATTATATATTTAGTTTTATTAATTTTTGAAATAAAAAAAAATGTTGCTTTTATTTAAATATATTTGAAGACTGCAGGAGCAAAATTCAGTAAGTACCGAATTGCAATATTTTCAGGGAAACGAAGGATTTTTTTCAAACCAGCTTTTTAGTACTTACTTTTTCCAAGCTCATAAGTACTTACCTCACGCTCTTATGCCGACCATACTGACAATCGCTTTTTCTCCAGATTACATATGTATCATTGATAATATATACAAACTCGTTTATTAAACACATAAAGTGTTTTGAACGCATTCATCAATGGTTTGATAAACACTTTGTTTTTTTCCCCAAGATTTATTATTATTACATTCATTTTGGCATTTATACTGTATTCGATTTCCAGTCTCCATTCCGTTTAATTCAAGCATAATATTAATTTTAAATTACTTTTGGGTCTTGAGCTCAGCATTCAGTTTTGTGAGAAAATCAAGCTACTTTGCTTTTATTAGGTTGTTCGGAAAGTAATTTCGTTTTTTCCTGACAAAGGATT
>JAPMOQ010024686.1:0-22950 GCA_026543055.1 Argiope trifasciata | reverse complement strand
AACTATATAACACTATACACATACATATACAAACTAACTATATAACAATATACACATACATATACAAACTAACTATATAACAATATACACATACATATACAAACTAACAGTATACACAAAATAATAATTCAACAATCCTATTTTTCTTTGTGCATAAGCTATAGAATATAATAATGAGTGAAATGAAGCAAAATCTAATAAAGCTTTTAAAATGCAAAGAAGTTATGGGTAAAAATATACACAAAAAATGATTTTTTTTCCATAAACTTACATAATTTTTCTAAAAACACCTATAAATGAAAAAAATTATTTCTACGACAATAAGACCTTTAGTTTATTTCATTGCTCATATTATCTAAAACACACGCAGAAAGTTTTATGTAAATATATCTGTTTATTTCAATACTTATTGATTAATTCCTTCTACGTGCCTTTAAATATTGATTCAGTGCACGTATAATCATTTGTTAGAGAAATTTATTTCAAAATTGTATCGAGGTTCAATAATAATTATATTGATTAGTTTTAAATTAAAAAAAAAAGAAACTGATATGAAGAAAATTGCTTTTAAAAAACTGCAGAGTCAAACAGAATTATATTTTTTATAATCTCTTATCAATAATTTTGTTTTTCTTATTTGGTAATTTATTTATTTAAATGTATGACGATGAGCATGTATTTAAAATATATTGACTTTTTACTGGTATTAAAAATTCAACTGCATCATACATAAATGATTTAAAAGAAATTAAAACCGAAAATTAGAAAATAAAAACGAATGTTTTCTAATGACTTACTGTTTCGGCGAAAAAAAAAATTGATCTGAAAGAAAATGCCTGGTTCCAGAAATGAATAATATATAAAAAATATAACTGATATTATATATTGACTTCTAAACAACGTAAAACATATAATTAAAAAAAACGTAATTAATACCAAGCTTTGCTGGTAGCAAAGTTTGTAGCACATTATTGTACAATATTATGCGATATTATATGATATTAAACAGTATTCCACAATATTGCGAATATCAATCAATGTGGTACAATATTGAACAATATTTGTGTGCTTGTAGGGCTCTGTTTTAAATCAAAGGTGTGTAAAAAATTACATCAAATATTATTAAAATCAGATGATTTAATGATATCAAATACGTAATTTTTGTGTAAAGTTTATATGAAAATGCATTACGTATATACGTCATTTTCAAGAATCTACTTTTGGAACATACCTGTGGAACCTATTTTATGTATATATGTCCTGCTGGCCTTTGACTATAAATATGTGCTTTCTTAACGGATAAGTCTATGTTGTTGTTCAAAGGAAAACTGATATGTTATACAGAGCAAATCTAAAACACTTTTGTAGATTTCAATGGCTGGTGAGGTATTTGAGTGAATCATGTCATGAAGTTTTATCTAAATGATTCACTTGAAATTAAAAGTCACAAAATGTTTTGGCGGACTTTGTAGAAATATAAAAGAACGATAACAAAGTGTTATTGAAATGCGATACTATGATTTATTAATAAGAAGAGAGAAAATTTAAGTGTAATTCAAATCATTATACAATGAAATATGTTCAAATTGTTATGAAATTTATATTTAAATTTAGACAATTAATCAATGTATAAGGAATTAAAATATTATTTATTTTATATTCACAACTCGGATGATTAAAAATTCATATTATAAAAAATATGTATACCTTCTTTGAAATTCCATAAACTTGAAGAAAATAACTCAACAAAATTATTTAGCAATACCACAGTAATATTGAAAATCTGTCATAAATTGCAGGATATTAATACGTTTACAATTTCAACTCATTTTCCAAATTGTTTTTTTACATATACGTGTAAAGGACTTTCTCTATTACATCTGATTCCAATTACAATATACACTGTAATTGGAATTAAATTTAATAAGGAAAGCCGTTTTTCATTTCATTATGGGTAGAAAGTAACACATCTTTTGAGACCAATATCTATTTCACTATTTTAAAGAAATTATGAGGCAACAAGTTATTGATTAATTAATATAATTATTGTCCTATAATCCGCGTGGGAAATTTTTTAATGTTTTTCTTCCTTGTGAATAAATTTCCTGCATGCCTATTTTATAAGATTATTTTAATGTCAAACAAATGAGTTTATCTTGTACATTTATATCGGATTGTTTGAAACGAAATAATTTTTTAAAAAAATTATAATGAATCTATTTTTTGACTTGCGTTTTGAAAACCGTTATCATGGAACAGAATCCCACCCTAAATAAGTAACACCATTTTTTTGGTCTTGATGGACCAGCGTAGTTTCGGAGTTTCTCACAATACACTTCAGAGTTAATGTTTCTTTTTTGCTGGAGGATTTCAACAAGTAGCGGGCCTTGAACTACGAACTCAGTGACACTGAAAAAGATCGGCCACATAAATTCTGGGACCATGGAATCCCGAGGCTCGTTAATCATTGTGATCATTATTCTTAGGCCTATGGTGTATAGTTTGAATAAAGTCTTTATTTATACTCACAGGGAAGTTCTGTACTTTTTCATTTGAACACAATTATTAATTATCTCTAATTATTACTCTCTTCTCTGAATTTATAAGTATATCGTTCTGGAAAATATATGTAGATCGATAACAGCAGAATGATTTTTCCTTACACTAATTACAATTTTCAAATTCAGTGAATAATAAGAATTATTGTTCCAAGTATGTTTATTGATCTTCCTAAAAGAAATCAGTGTTTACATTCCAAACTTCAATTCATATATGTTATTAACTTCAATAAATTTAATAAAAGTATTCTAGAAAATAATGTAACGAAATCATCAATATGTTCTTTCCTTATTCAATTTAGGATTATGAAATTAAATGGGTTGAAGTGTTGTTATTCCAATAAAATTTATTGTTCTTATAATATATAATGAGTAAGATATTTATAATTCCTAACAACACTAAAAGGTTACTGTGAAAAAGATGTAGAACAACATCTAGCTAGATAACATCGAGATGAAGAATAATATCTAGCAATAACTAGGGACCCATCCGTTTGACTTCAGCTGCTGTGGAAATGATGCCAAATAAAAAATCTCCAAAATCTGCAAAAGAAAAGTTTAAATTAAACACAGTTTATTAAGAGGAAATAAAATGAAACACACTATAAACTATTTAAAGATATGATGAGAAAACTTTTAAATATATAGATGGCCATTATAAGATCTGAGATCACCATCAACATTGCAAACATAATGATACGTATTTATATCAGGTCTTAATTATTGTGTCTGTATAGAGGGTAAATTAAATTTCAGATACGATACAGGTTAAATAGCTATATGTGTATTGTCAGGTGAAGTGATTGACCCAGACTGATTACGTACAATAGCAAAATGAATTTAATCATTGTAGAATAGAGCTCAAGATACAAAATAATTTGGAATTTAAAATTATGAAATCCTTAACTCATAAATTACCTGACAGGTACCTATCATTTAATCAGGCGCAAGAGAAAAAGGCCTCTAAATCATTTGAACGATTAAAAATTTATTTTGAAACCTTATTCCGTAAGCTTTTTAATTTCGATTTTCTTAAGCAATGTTTAAAGCATTTTCTTCTGGTTGCAGAAATTTACTTTTAAACAATGGCAGCAGGTTTTTATACGGAATGTCTTCATCATTTTCCAATAAACAGCTGTCAATCTTGGTGAAAAATGATTTATGACCCGATAAAAAGTCGCTTTTTATGCATCCATGTTCTTAGAAATATCTAGAAAATAAGTTATGGCAGACTAAGAACTTACTTTTTGTGAATCAATGTGAGACTACAGATTTTGATAATAGTTGTTTTGAATATAATGAAATTAATTTTGCAAAAGCCTAGTTATAAAATTATATAGTGATTTTGCTATGTTTCATAGATATTTTGAGATCGAGTAGAGTATTAAATTAAAAAACTTGATAAATAATTTTAAAATATTAGATGAAAAATTATAATTGATTTGAATACTAATTATACTGATATTGAATAAAATTATTACTGATTTCGATTATAAATACTAAGAAACCGAAAATGTTAGGCATAGTAGAACCTTTAGTAGAACATCTTTTATTTTTTAACATTTAGACCATTCTTTGTTTTATGAATATATTGCAATTCCTTGATAATGACATTTTTATGAGGATTGAATCTAAGCCAAAAATGATTTAGAAATACAATCTAAAATCAGATTTACCCATAAATTTTACAATTTCATACTAAGGATTGTTATTTTTTCAGTCACAGCTAAACTAAATTACTTTGCTATATCGTTTCTTTCTTTTCTTTTGGCATCTAAATCTATTACTGAAGAAGCATACATACTCTAATATCAAACTATTATTGAATTTTTATTTTAAAAATGCAGAATGAAATATCAAAATTGTTTAAAATTAAAAATTTTTTTAAAAATATTGCAATAAATTGGATGTTTTTTCTCGTTAACTTTATCAAACAAATCTATAAAGAGGAAAATGTTACATCACTAAATTTTTAATTCTAGCTTCAATGTAGAATTATAAGATAAAATGGCTTCACAAAATTATATAAAATTCATAGAAGCGAAAATTACTCAAAAAGTTAATTGCCGATTTTACTGCAACTAATATAGTCTGTCTGTATAAGTAACATTACAGTCTATGATAACATGAAAAGAAATTATTAGAGAGTTGTTGTATTTAGATTTTGTATAGGAAAAATATGTTTTATACATGAATATATGTTAAATAATTAAAAAATTAGTAAAAATGGTGTGTTGTCCCTTATAAAGTGAAGAAAAAATCAAAACAAAGTAATGTATTTACATTTACGAAACAAAAAATATGCGATACTTAAAAAAAAAAAAATATTTTAGTTTGAAAAGTTATCTATGATAATTTTTTTTTTAAGAATACTTCACTTACCAAAAAGAAACTCTTTTTCTAAATATTTTGGAATTTATATTTTGAGGATTCATAAAAATATCACACCTATTTTGAATCACAATAACAAGAATTCTAATCATGTGGTATAAATATATGGTATAAATATGTAGAATTGTTTCAATTTCTTTCATATTTATGAATAGTAATAAGATTATTATAAAAGTGAATGAGACGGCCCAAAAAATGAGTTGTGTAATGCATATGAAACCGTAATCAACATGGAATCAAAGAATTGGAAATATATATAATATTTATTCTGTATAAAAGAAATATAATATTTATATCGTATAAAAGAATATGGAATATGAAAATCTTATATACATTCTCTATAACTGTACGTTATATAACTCAGAATAAAATAATAATTATTATAAATTAATTATATTAAACATTTGATCCTAATACTCATGAATTAGTAAAAAATGCATTTTTATAAAGTCATGTAAAAACCTTCTATAAAAAATATTCTTCATATTCAGCATAAGATGTTGCTAGATAATTCATGCTAAATAAGAGGAATGGAGAAATTTTTTAACAAAAATCGTTTTCACTGTTTTTATGTCATTAAGATTTGTAAATGATATTTGTCAGCTAATTTTTTTCTAAAATTCTCCGAATCCAAAATTATTGCAACCGATATCATTTCTCGATGAAACGTTCGTTGAATAGCTAAAATATGATTAATAAATATACTCATAGACATTATTAGGAGTTAGATGTATTTTTATTTAAAAAATTAGAGATATTTTTCAAACGAATTAGAGATTTTTTACTAAAGAATTAGAGCTTTTTTTAATTAAATAATCAGAGGTATTTTATTAGAGGTATTTAATTAAAGTTAGATGTATTTAATTCCAATGATATTAATTATTAATGATGATTCGTTTAGCAATCAGTTTTTTTTCTGTTTTAATTCCTGTTTAATTCTGATTATATTTAGTTCTAAAACATTTCGTAAAGCTGTTGTCTTGATACTGAAACTCAATTCATTGAAAATATAAACACTATTCTAAATTTTTAAAAAAATTCGGAAATTCTATATAATTTCATTGCTCATTTAATCATTATTATTTTCTTTTTTATATTCCATTTAAAACTTTTTTTATGTTAGGTATATACTAAGGGCGACGCAAAAAATGTTTAGAAACAACAGTATTTGGAGATTAGAAATTGTGGATGGGAGTATTATTACCCAGAGTGGAGAAATATCGCGCTAGTTCTCTTACATCGGTAGTTCAAGCAGATAATGTTAGTAGTGAGACCTGAAATAGCGACAGTGATAGCAAGGCGTCTATAGAACCCTCCCAGTGACTGCTTCCTTTATCCAGAATTGAAGAAACACTTATCTGAAATATGGTTCATATCAACTGGTGATGCTCAAAAAGGTGCTAGGAGATGGAGGCTCAATAGTCAAGGACATGACTATTACCAAGACGAGTTAAACAAGTTGGCCCAGCGGTATTAAAAATGCCTTTACAGTTTGGTGATTACGTAGAAAAGTCACCGTTACGTATGTTTCTTAATTAGCATTTGCATCATGTGTCTAATGTTAATAAATCATTTTTTCTTTCCCTTGTAAACATTTTTTGGATTACCCTTCGTAGTATAGATTTTTTCTCCTCATAACTACGTCTAATAGTAAATTTCCATAAAATGCATTTATAGAGAAAAAAGGAAATTTCAATAATGCATAGAGTTTATATAATTACCTCTGTAAATGCAGATTATTTCCATAAATAATTAAAATATGTTGATTATAAAACGAATCTTTCAAATATGCATAATCTCATACAATTAGAATAATAATTATAATAGGAAAATTTCGAAGTAATTACTACTGTATGAGGTAATTTGATTACTACTTGAAATAATTACTACTGTTTGCTTTGAAAACCAGCAAGTCTTTTTGAAATCGATACATACTTTAATAATTAATTTTTTACTACATATCTGCATAATCTGTACTAATTTAAATTGAAGTCTATGAAGGGATTGCAATTAGAATTGCTTTAATCATCTTATGCTTAAGAAATGCAATTTTTTTCGTCTTTTAAGTTGTTATATTAACATACAGCAACAGTTCCTTTATAGAGTATTCTCTTGAGTGTACAGAGCAATATCGTTGATAATAAGACAAAAGCAGGAAGAAATTTTTGCATTGATCACTTCAATTTCCTTTTTCCAATAAGAAATTTCTAGGTCGTTCCTAGAGTAATACTATTTTGCTAAGATAATAAATTAATCGTCTGATCAAAATCAATTATATAATATTATAATTACACCCTTTTTTCCAAGATAATCGGTTATTGTTAGATCTTTATTTCTAATAAATGTTTTGGATATTACAGAAGAGAATTGAACATTATTTTTGACTGATAGTTTTGAATTACTTGCCTTCTTAGATCATACCAAGACAAGTATTCGATCATACAATTCAATTATGAAATATTCTAATTACACCATTGTTTTCACGGTAATCCTAGTTATTGTTAGATATTAATTCTTAAAACTTGCTTAGGTATTAGAGCAACATATTATATTTGATAATATTTTAATATAATCAAAGAAGATTACATTTGAATGACACTTTTGAATGAATTTTATTATTACTTTTTATTATAACTTACTATCATACCAATGCACTATTTTTACAACTTTTTCATCAAAAGAACCTCAACATTCATGCAGAATAACATTTAAAATATAACAGCCATTTCATAGTTTATATTTTGAGTAATTTATGAACTTTCAATCCCCGATTTTGTTTCAAAACAAAGTTTTTTTTAAAACAAAAGTGACAGATAGTTTGAAATGCGAGGAGCAATCGAAATATAAGACTCAGAAAACATAGTAAAGTTGATGAACTGTAATAGCTCAACATAAGGCTTGAGTTTGCATATCTAAACGATGAATTGATCGTTCAATAAATTTTTCTTTATGAAAATTCCATACCAGAAAAATACTAATGGCAAAACTGCTTGTTTGGTAATATTCGAATTAAGTCTTCATCTGACACTTCGAAATCTCAAACTAAACTTCAGTTAAAACAAATAGTTATTTAACAAATTCGGAGTCTTTCAAATCTCACTAGCTCAATTCGTTACCGCTAATTTCATCAGTTTTGAAGACTTTATTATTGAACAATTAAAGTTATCAGCCAAAATATATGTATTATTTGGAACATCAGGTTTGGAAAAAAATATTTTCCTTTTCTTTTAAGAATTCCTATTACTTTTTGAAAATAATAATTTTCGAATTCCTTCATCAACATTATTTTTTTTTAATTCTTCGACCTAATTTTACATTTTTTTTGACACATTTGATACCAAATTCATTCAAACTAACTTTCATAATTGGAAAGCAATAAATATATGGAAATCATGTTGTACATATTTTTGAATTTTAGTTACATAATTTGAGGCAGCGAACAGCTACCACTTTTGGATCATTGTTGTGTCGGCCATTAAAAAAAGTCTAAAATAATGAATAGCTTCATAAAGTGGTCAGTCTTAGTTATGACGTAAGATGGTGAGATGAATAGATTTGATCTTTTTAAAAAATGTTATTGTCTGAAACTTTTTCAGCTAAAACATATCTAGTAGTTCCGAATGAATTTTTTAGAGTTTTGAACTTTAATTCTGTTAGCTCTAGAAGTTATTGATAAGAAATATATGGAATAAAATGTTTCTGACTTCAGATCATTTCTCAGTTTGGAAACAAACGTGGAATATCCTTTGGGGATTATTGCTAGAGGATTAGACTTTAAATAATGATATAATAAGTGTGAGAATGTACCTCATAATTGATATGCAGTGTTCTCTTGTGCCTTATTATTATTATGTAAAATGATTATTTCTGAAGAAGTTTAAAAAGTGGAATATAATTTTTGTATATAAAAGCAATACATGCAAATAACATAATATGTGATAACATTTAATATACGGTTATTTCACATGTTAATTATTAACTGAACTGTGTATTACCAAAGAAATTTAAAATGTAAAATACAATTAGAGTATTTAGAAATAATACATATAAATAGCACAATGTATGCTAACACATAAATAAACAAACTTATTTTGTATTTTATTTATTAGTAGAATTATTTATTTTTCAATTTTAAAAAGTGAAATAATTTTCTTACATGTAAAAAACATAAAAACATAATTACATATAAAACATAATTACATATAAGTATAATTATTGTTTTTTCATGCTTATCTGTATTTAAAGAAATTGTTTACTTTCATGTTTTAATACTCTTTTGTCCTTTACAGATGTAGCTTTTTCCTTACCCAGGATATTTAATCATCTATAAAATAAATAAGAATTTTAGTTTTTAAAGAAAATTTTTAAGCTACTATAACTCAATGCATCAATTATAATATTATAATTTAAAAGGAATGAAACAGGGCAATTATTATTATTCCGTACATTTTAATAAAAATTGTTTTTTTATTACAAACAAATAATTTTATCATCAATATTAGAAGAATTTTACTTTATACGCCTTCCCCCAATCGAGATACATAAAAAAAAGGCTCAAAATTCATAATGTTGTTAGATTTCAGCATTTATATTCTTGAATTGATTTTTTTTTAAAAGTTGAAACAATGGGACCAAATAATATCTTCTGAAACAATAATTTTAAGAAGCATTGTGCAAGATCTTTTCTAGTTTAAAAAAATAAATAACGAAAAAATGTTACTAGAAATTCCTTCAAAACAGCTCCAAAAAGAATGGATTACAGCAATTCACATTTAGAATTTAGATTTTATCTCTTTCCATTCAGAATTTCAAGTGAATAAAGTAAAAAAAGTACATGCCAGGAAGCGTATTCAAGCTGTGGTGAAATTTTTAGCATCATGATCCTTTTATGTCCCAGCAGTGCGATACAATTTCTTAGTAATAAGCATCCAGAGAGAATTTTAAGTAATGGAACGTGAAAGAATAATCCCATAATTCACTGCGGCACAACGTGACCCTAAAAGCATTCCCGATGCCAAATGGAAAAGAAATTTGATAAAGAGAGAAAAATATATCGCAGACAAAATAAAATAGAAAGGGAAGAAGAGATATAAATTATAAAAGGAACTCGAATCAAAATGCAAAACAACTTATTTCATAAATTGTGTTTTAAACTTTTGAAAGCATCTTTTTGCCGAAAACTGAAAAAAAATAACTGAATTAAGTTAGCATTTTCATACATTGGAAACATTATCCATTTAAGTTGATTTCCCATAAGATATTGGATGATATTTAAAAAAAAAATATATTTTTATCTAAGAAAAAAGGTATTTAATATGAAAGTGAAGTGCATTCTTTTAAAAAGGTGTGAGCAAATAAAATAATTCGTTTATATAATATTGTCAAAATAATAGTACCTAGGATACCAAAAGATTAGTTAAGCATTTTTTTTCTTAAAATTGTGGTTTTTAAAAAAAATACTTAGATACGATAATATTACTTGTAGGGCAAGATAGTCCATTAACATAGTAATTGAATTATTGCTATTGAAATTGAGCAAAACTTATTCACATTCTGATAACTTTTTAAATCATCATCTCACAAAATTTCGAGGAACCAATGTGTTGAAGATCATGATAGTATGGCGACAATGTAAGTACTGAACAAATTTATTAGATTGTGCTCTACGACATTGCCACCATGAGAGCTATTAGAAAAAGGCTTTAATATTTAGTTATATTTGTATGCGTATGGGTATTTATTCGAATAAGAGAAATGAATAACTATTTTTGTGTTGTGAAATATCAAATAGACAAAGATTAAAAAAAATATTTTAACTATTATGTTGTTCGGAAAGTAATTTCGTTTTTTCCTGACAAAGGATTTAATTGCATTTTTCGCACCCAATTTCATACTGAAACCGCAAAATCATTTTATGTTTTAAGAGCTGATATAGCAAGGCTTGAGTGTGAAAAAGTGCAGCTGATTCTTCGCAGTAGTTTTTGGATGGTGCCCTTTTAAATATGGAGAGCAGCATTTTCGTCATTTTTTTCTTTTTTGCTATAAAAGGTAAAAATGCTGTTCAAGCCAGAAATAAATTAGCCAATAGGTGTGGAGAAGATGTGTTTACAGTATATCAGTACCAGAACTGATTTGCAAAATTTTTCCTTCAAATGAGGAGGCCAAAAACCACCTCGATCAGTTTTTTTTACAGCAAAGACCAAAACTTTTATGAGCGTGTAATCATGTTACTACCAAAAATATGGCAAAAGGTATTAGACCAGAATGGCAATTTTATAATTTAATAAATAATTTATTCATTAAACGAAAATTTCTTTTCATTTTGACAAAAAAATACGAAATGACTTTCCGAACAACCCAATATATTTTCATTAATATCATTATATAGTTGAATTTCAAATGCTTTCATATAAGTCAACATTCTATTAGTTAATATTGTATCTAGAAAATATAACTATTGCAAGAGTAATTGCTTCACAAATAATTTTTAATTGCAAGAAAAGTTTTGTTTAAAAGGGATTGAAATAGCTTAGAAGTGTTTGATACAATAATATTTATAGTATCTCAGTGATATAGTAGATCCAATAATATTTATAGTATCAATCACTAGACTATCACATTGAAACTCGGTAATCTGTAGTAGCCATATCCCAACAATTATTCTCAGACTAGGCAATTTCTGGTAGAAACGTGTGCAAGTGTATTCCTCTGTTGAATTTTAACTCTTCATCATTTCTTATTCAGCAAGAATTAGGTAAACCATTTAACAACTGCTTTTATTTACATTATATAAATTATTAACAAACTTGAATATATGTCATTTGAATATATACCTTAGAAAAGTTTATCATTTATTGTTTATCATTTCTACTACACTGAGAATTAATACTTATCTTCGCAATAAATAGAAAGTTAATATAATTATTAGAATATGTTGCAAGATGTTATAGCCTATTTTTATAGAAGTTTGCGGATATTTATCTGTATATATATTTGTATTTATCAATTTATATATAAATACAAGAATAAAAAGAATAAATACAATAATAGAAAATTGTTTTTTGTATGTCATGGGAATAAATATTGCAGAAAAGCATAATTTTCCAACTATACAGTATTGTTTGTTTCTTTTTTTCCAACAATGTTTAAAAAACTTTTGAGTATCTATACAAAACCAATACAATAAAACCATTCACTATCTTTTTCCAAGAATTACAAAAATGTAGTGTTTGTCTGCATTTATTATAGTTGGCTGAAACATTTCCATATAAATAGAAACGCTGTCGACCTCACGGTTTTACCAAATATTCAAGAGTTTCCTGTGACCGTAAGAAGTCTGCATATTGAATGTTTAAACAAAACTTTCATAGGACATTTCAGCTCTAAAATACTGCTGGTAGAGTTTGACAAAAAACACACAAAAAGCATGAATATGATTTTCGCATATCTATTCTGAGGCTAGAATCACAAGTATTCAAAAATATTTCTCTGCTGTGTTTTTGTGCTGGTATTTGCTCCAACCAAACATTTTAGGTTGAACTTTGCTTGTTGAGAAAGGCCGAATAAATTCTGCGGTTTAAAAAATAAATGCAAAAGCTTTGTACCCTAGAGCACAAATACGTTGAATAAATTTATGTAAATACTTTTTTTATCAAGCATACATGTAGAATTTAAAAGCCTCTTAAATTTACTTTTTATTTTGAAAATACGTTGTTCGTGGTACCTATCAAGCTGCTTTTTGAAGTCTTTGCATAAATCATGAATTTGAGTGTGTAAATCCTAAATTTGAGAGCGTCATCTTCATTTTGAATTTAACATTTTAAAATGTTAAAAACTTGGTGATAGAATATTTTCCAATAAAAAAATTATACTCTTATTACGGTAAGTACTGAATTAAAATTTTTAGAAATATGTATTGAACTGAAGTTTTTAATGTGAATGTTGTAATGCACTTCGGATATAAATCTAATGATATATTATCTTTAATTCATATAATTCATTAATATTGGCCATCTTGTGTAAATTGGAATGTCTGTTCTTCTACTAGGGACATTTTGTCAAATCTTCTATTAGGGACATTTTGCCTATTCAGAAATTAAGAAATTAACACTAACTTTATGAATTTCATGCATTTTTAAGATTCACAGCTTAATATGTAATGTAAAATGTAATGTCTGTTTTGCTATTTTATGTATAACAAAAAGCGTTTTCTCTTGAGGGTTCCTTATTGCTTATCTAGATAAGTGAATTGAAGTGTATAAAATTATACAAATCCTAAGCTGATTATAAATTCTTGCATAAAATAAATTGAATCATATGAAATAAAATTATATCAAGAAAAAAGAGAAATGCTTTTCACAATTGAAAAATGCATGCTTTTATTAAGATAAAAGGTAAAATAAAGAAAAAATAAAACGCAGCAAATTATTAAATGATTTCACTAATTTTTTTATTATTATTTAAGAATTATATTATCTAAGTATGAAACTAAGAAATAAACTCTATATCTCTCAAGATTTTAAAAATGAGATTTGATTATTAAAATAAATTTGAATATTCAATTTTTCCTATCATTGGATTTTAAAACAAATGTAAAATATTTTTAAATGAAGAAATTACTTATTCTATGGTTCAGACATTATTGTGTCTATATTAAATCGTTGCATCAGAATTGAATTTTTTGGGTAAGAAGATTTTTCGAATGTTTAGTTTTTGAGAAAACAGCCTTTAAAATGTAAAATATAAATAAAAATGTAAACTATTCAAATATAAAATGGAATATAACTTCAAAAAATGTAAGGGCAGAGACAAAATTCCAGCAGTTTTATAATGAAAATTATTCACAAATTAAAATGATCGAAGTAAGATTATTTCTATATTTTCGCCCACTGGACTACTGTTTAACATATTCAAACATTTAAAATCCAAAATTTTTCCCGTAATATTATTCAGCATTAAAATAGCTTGATTAACAAAAAAAATTGAGATTCTGAATTTTTGACGAAATAATCAAAAGTGACCATTTTCTCAATAATATCCAAAGACCAATCAGCAAGCATTTCTCAATCATGGTTTCACCTAAATAGAACATATATCTTCGGTCAAATAAGAGGATGTGTGCGGATCCATGGTGAAATTCATAACAATAGATATAAACCACGGTAATGAATAGTTTCCGGTCACATCTGTGTGACAGCAAGTCAGTACAATTTCCATTATCAATTATCTTTCAGAACCGCTGTGAATATGTATCTATTGTATTCAATCCTATCCGTTTTAGTTGATGGCAGGGGATATGTAGCATGCAAGTTACATTCGCACTTTAGATAATGAATTCTAAGCCGAGGTAGAAATTTTGAATGCTGCTAGTCATTTTAATATGGGAATTCTGAAAGGTTTCAAGACATATTAATGAGGAATTTCGAAAAGCTCCTTGAAATAATACCATACAACTGAGGCATCAAGAAAGAAACGTATAGCTTTGTGATAGAATTTATGGGTTTTGTTCAGATTTATTGGTAAGTAACAAACAAAATTAATTAACTTAAACGTTTGAGAAAAATGTATTTCTAATTTATTTAATAATAATACTGGTGAATGAATTTAGGAACTTTTGCTTCTAAAAGACTGCATACTCTATATACAGACAAATGCAAATTTTTGAAATGTCAACGAATTTAAAGTTGTCAAGAATTCTCACACTCATTGGTCATACATATTTATTTACAAAATATGACAATAAAATGACTATCAATAAACAATTCTTCGAATAAATCGTGAATTTAAAAGAGTAAATTTTTGTCAAATTACATAATTTTGATATCCTTGTTTCTATTCAATAATTTCCTATAAAATTAATAACTGGTTTTATATTTCTAATTTAACCCTTTGTTACACAGGTGGGGAAAAGTTACATAGTTCCACAGGTGGTGCACATGGTGCGCCAGTTATTTTTAAGTTAGGAAGTAATATTTTTGCATTATTCTATAAGTACACTATTTAAATAAATAGCATGCATGCTAAGCAATGAAATAAAAAAAATATATGTCCACCAATTTGATCTTTATAATGTGTGAAATAAAAAGTTATATGCTATTTCACGGAAACTCTGGAATAAAAATAGAATTGACAATAAAGAAAACTTAAGTTATGAATTTTTATTCGGCCAAATCATATTCTTTCTTATTTCCCCGATTAGGACAATTTACACACATATAATCTATTTGTTTCATATGACATTTTAGTAAAGTAGTCTTCATCGTTGTTTATATTTATTTATATTTCTTCATCAGAATTTGCTTCTAATTCAGACTGAGAATCCTGGTCAAGTTCATGTATCTGCTCTTCACTGTCAGTATTAAATTTTTCGTCATCATATTCGCTTAATTCTTCATACGATAACTCCTGAAGAAGTCTCGCATAATCGTCAGGCTGAACTATATTTTTTCTCCTTCGAATCCTGAAATAAATATGTAAAAACTCAATTTGATTTTTGAATATTAGCAAATAAGTTCAAAGATTTTCAAATTAAATAATTCAAAAGCATTGTGAACAGTAATAATGCTTTATAACCATAAAAAAATCAAATAACAAAGTACGAAGGGTAAAACAAAACTTTTTACCACTACAATATCTGAAAAGAATCAGTGAAGAGAGGTTAGGTTGGGAGCAGGTGTTGATCACGTGATTTTCTTTAAATTCGCGAAGGGTTTTTTAAAGATTGGAGCACTTACTCCACCTATGTAAGTAAGGATTAATAATATGCTTTATAATATTATATGATGCATCTCTAAATTGAATAAAATATTTATTTTTAATGAACCACCACTAAACTTATTTTGGATATTTATATCAAATTATTTTTTTAATTATTTTATGTATATGTATATAATATTAAAAAAAAATTGATAGAAAATTTTTATAGCCCAAAGTCTTTGAGTTATTTGTCTAGACCAAACTTATGAACTGATTATGTTTAAACTTACTTGATGTTTTTTTTTTTCAATTGTCACTTTTCTAGAAGAATTCACCATAATAGAAAACATAATTGTTTGAGTATTTTATACAACTTGAAGACAACGATTTCAGTTTGAGAAATAATGAAAAGATTACAAACACTTTCATCTGTAAAACTAAATTGAATAATTTGCGCGTTTTACAACTAGATAAGCAAAATTTCCTTCAGAATGATTTTCTCTCTCTCTCTCTCTCTCTGTATGTATATATATATATATATATATATATATATATATATATGAGGCATTTTTGCTAAGACTGTAAGTTGTGAAAGTCAGTTTTTAAGTTTATCCGAGAGCTGTAAATATTACAGGAAATTTCACTATCTTTATTTGACATATTTTCTCTATAATGCCATTAGAAATTTATGTTATCCATTTATTTACTGGTTCAGTATGAGTGGAAAGATGAACGCATTTCATCGCAAACAATTTCTTTATACATTTTTTTTTTCCAATTTGATATTTCATCTTTTAGACAAATATGGCACCATTGGTAGTATTTCTAAATTTAAAACGGACCTAAAGATGGAATCCATTTTTATTCCTTCCACTATCTCTGTAAGTGTTCTTTTTATTATGTGTGGCTTACATTTCACAGCTAAATCATAAGTCTGGAATGTGGAAAATTCAAAACATTTGAGAAAATATGTATTTTTAAAGCAAGTAGTAATCCAACCAGATGTTATATCTTTTTTATATGAGAAAAGTAGAATGAGTTGATATTTCACATATTACATTTTGAAAAATATAGCTCGTGGTGGAAGTTAACGTTAAGAGTATGAAAAATTCAAAGGAAAAACAAAATGGATAAAACACATTCAACCCACAATGATATTTTATCACACTGATATTAACTTTTTTTTTTTTTGGTATTTTGAAATGACAAACATAGAATTGGATATAAAATTTTCTGCAATGCATTTTACTCAGGATAACTTAAAAAATTTGGAAATTTGAAAGGGCAACAAAGTTTATCAAAACTAGGGAAAATCATATGAAAATAAACTACATTTTTGAAAATTTATCAGTTTTATTATCCAAATATATAAAATATTTCTTCAAAATTAATTAGCAAAATATGTTGTTTTTTTTCAAGTGTTTCTACCTAATAATAAATTTATATCTTTTTCAGAAATAAATATTTTAATAAAGATTAACCAACTAGCTTGAGAATTAAAAATTTCTTTTTTATATTTAAACACTTTGGCAAAAATAACATATTTTAAGATTAATTTTACTTTTTCTTTACAGAATTTGTTTCTGAGGAATGCAAATTTTAATTAAAAGATGATGTTGATGTTCATTAAAATTTTCTCTCTGAAATTTTTGGAGTATCTAAATAAATTCATTTAATTACTTTAGAATCTGTAACTAGAATGCGATTTTTCTCTAATATCTGGAAGATAAAATAATAAATCTAATGTACTGAGGAATTACAAATCCAATCGAATAAACAGGTCAGTTATAAATAAAATTCCATTTTCAAACGGTCATAAATGGTAAACTACTGGGAAATTTTTTATCACACTAGGTAACAATTTAAATAAGATCATGGAAATTTCTTTTCTGCCGGAAAAAAGTTCAAAATCTCACCACCAAAGTTGGAATGGCGCTGCATCAAAATTTTTAAGTAAAATATGGCATGAAAATAATCGTTTAAAATGTGCTTAATGCTTCTGAAACGCACTATCAAGTATGTTCAATTTGTATTATCTCAAAATCAATGTTTATGTTGATAATCTAAGCAATTTCGTGGAACTGAAACATGTGATACATCGACATGTGCGTAACCATCCTCCTGATGCTACTATTGAGAATGCAGTAATCCGATTGAAATTCAATTCAGAAAATGGCGGATGTCACATTGAATATGCTTTGTAACATGTTTCAGAAACGTTTAAACACATTTTAAAACAATGCTTTCATTCTCTATATTGCTTAACAATATTGTATACAGAGCCATTTTCACCCGTTTAGAGAGCATTTGAACATATTTGGCGGAAAAGTAATTCCAATGACTTTCTTTAAATTATTACCAAGTTTGGTAACATCTGGTCCAGAAGTTTTCATATTATGACCGTTTGAAAGTGGAACTTTAATTACAACCACCCTGTGTTAAATTTATGAGTCTAAATGTAAACATTTAGAAGGTGAATCAATGAAAATATTACACCTTAAAGGACTGTTGGTAACAAGTAATTGAATTTCCCCATCCACTTTATGCTCAATGAATAATCATCTGCAATTACTTTTCTTATTTTCTCAATAAAAACTAGCGCAAAATAATATCACATACTTATATTATAATTCAGCGTCATTAAAGCAATTAATCAATAATTCAATTTGATTTTTATCACTGACAAAACGTAATGTAAATATAATAATTATTATAATTTAAGCAATTTGGACTTAGACAAACAAAAAAACTCGATAAAAATTGAAGTTCCATTTAACAATAGTTTCTTTGTTTCACCAGTTTGTAATCGTCCGTACAAAACTATGTTTGTTTAATTATAAAATAAACTCTAAATTTTAAAAGAAAATCTTGTATAGTACTTTTGCTATCTATCATAATTCCTATGTTATCAAACATATCTGGGTAAAACCATAGTATAATTTCCATTGCTATAAGGTAACTGTGCAATTTTCTGTTGGCCAAAATAATCTGCGTGGTTATCTACTATACTCTGATCTTGATTCATATTTTGCAACGCACTAATTTCATAAGACTTTACCTCAGCACAAAGGGAAGTGTTACCTAGTCTTTGCTTGGGGCAAAATGATCTTCATGATTATTTACAATACATGGATACATGGTAAATTCTTAAAAGTAATTCTTGGTATACTTGCCTTCATTTGTTTCTACATGAAAGCAAATCAAAATATTCGCTAGTACCTAACAAGCCAAACTTTCACTATACATAAATAATAATTTCCATTGTATTATTATTTTTTTTCAACTTTTAAAGAACTATTTAGTCCCTATTCTTTTCAAACTCCAGGTTTAAAATATATTAAATAGGGGGACGTTAAATAATATTCTGATCTTTTTTTGTATTTTATTCATTTTGATTAAAAAGTCCTTTTGGACCAACGAATCCTGGCACTCATAGTATGAAAAGTATGAAGAATGAGGGTCAGCAGAAATTTACAATGGAAGACCTGTAAGTTTCTGATCAAAAATACCCATCTCTAGTTGGGAGAAAATATTTTAATTTCCTATGATTGATTAATTTGTAAATCGATAAACATGCGGCGAGAAATAATATTCTTAGTGTCAATAGTCTATTTTTTGTAAAATAATAATCAAAATATTCTTCCATTATTAAAACCCCCCGTTAGTAATGTACATTTTTCAACCCGATGAAATCTCAGAGATATAGATTTTCAATAACAATAAAATTTTATATTCCATTTTGAATTCCAATTCTAAATTATTCCCTTTTAGTTCTACGATATTTTATTATATTCCATTGCATTGAGAGGGAAATTCCTCACTGAATTAAGAGCTTTTCATAAGACTAGAGTGGTATTTAACTAGAGTGGTATTAAATCACAACAGCTGCAAATAGCCCGTGCCATCTGTCTCCTCAAAGACAAAAGATTCTGGCTGAACTGTCTGTCTGACATTCACAAAGAGTTAAAAGAGAGAAAGAAGTTTTTAATTAGTTCGAAGGCATCGGTTGTCCTTAAGAATTCTTCTATTTTGATGACTCTTAAATCCCTCTTCAAACAATTGCATTGTTCCGAAAGAAAAGAAAATGTACAACTTTGAGTACATTGAATCTAACTATGTGAATTTCCACACAATTGTCCAAAGTTTCCATTGTTTTCTATGTGTAAATGTAAACATTTATGTCTTTAGATTTCAGTAGGATTCGAGGAATTTCTGGTACATTGAAAGGTTCTTATGTTTTCAAATATCTGCAATAGTAATTCCTGTTTCTTATTTGTAATTATATTATAATTACTTTTTTGTGCTCTATTCCCAGACTTGATTTGTTGTACATATAAAAATGAAATGTTAAAATTGATTATCAAAAATATTTCCAGAATCCGAATAGGACATAAAAATTGACAAATTTATTGAACAATTATAAGCATTTTAAACAAAACAAACGTAGACTGACTATTTTAATATTCCTGTCATAAAATATCTAGTACTTGCTTATATATAAAAGAATCCATAGGTTATTCATGCATTAGCAAATGTGGCCGATGAAAAAAGTTCGTATTCAGTTTAATAATTCTTGTTTGAAAATCGAATATTAATGCTTTAATTTAAAATAGGATAGCATATATCAACATATACATAATATATTAAAAATATTAAAATTCAGTCACATTTATGCATCGCGAAATAAGATATTCAGTAAAGCGACTGAGAAATAGGGGGCATTTGAAATACTTTAAGGGAGCTTTGAAACGCCTATTTATTTGACATTGCTTCAATATTTTCACTTGCCAACATTAATTGGATGGGGGTAAAAGTGGTTGAAAGGGTTTTTGCAGGGTCCGCAACTATCTTCAGAAGAAATAGAGAATTTCTGGAACAATTGACAAAATACATCACATTTATCGAGTGTGTGTATTTTCTATCGTTTGTTTCAAACGTTAATTTAACCACTGAATCTAAGTTTGGGAATATATTGCGCTCAGGAGTGACAAATGGCATCGCAAGAAAAAAATTAGTAATAAAATAAAAGGTTTTTAAAAGTATTTTCGATTGTATCTGTAAAACGTTTTGCAAATGTTTACCAAGCTTACTGTTTGATTATTTTTTTAAAAATATTTGGTGACAAACATATATTTAATAGAAATTTAGCAATTTCAAAATAATAAGGAATTTTGTCCCGAGTGCTTTCATATTTTTATTTTTATTATTTTTGCCCATTTTTGTACACATTTATTTTTTATTTTTTTATGTGGATTATGTCAATTTTTTAAGAAATATTTCAGAAAAAATTATTTTGAATATTTTATCCAAAAATGGATTGCCTGTGTATCTTCATTGGTAGAGCGTTGGACTCGCTTTCTTAGAAAGCGAGTTTGAATCCCGATGGTTAAAGACTTTCCATGTATGAAGTGGTAGGTACATGAATAAATTTTTCGTGGCTAAGAAATCATCCAAATACTAATGGGGTATATGATTAGAGGTAATCGCTCTCTGAATATGTTTTGTGAATGAATTGTATAAATGAATTCCGAACATTTAAATGTCTGTTACTCATTAATAGCTTAGTAGTATTCTTGGCCCCAAAGGTTAGAACCGAAACAAGATGACCTCATTCTCTCAGCTTAAAATCGCAGACATCGTCAATAGACTTGTCTATGGTAAGTAATATAACAAATAACAACATTTTGAAAACTATTAGTTCATCTATATTTATAAATATACATTTACACAACATATGTTGCAAAAATATGTGTTTTATTTTCAAATTTTTTATTGCTCATAGCTATTTAAGTGAACTGGCATTCCTTTTTTTTTCTAATCTATTTTCGTTATAATTTTCAAAATAGGAAACATATTTACAAAGTTTTAAATAATTCCTCGAGAATCATGAAAATATTATTCGTCTTTATAATTGTACATTCATTCATGGTCTAAATTTGTTGGGTCTATTTCAGTCACATCTTTCCACTCATGAATTTCACTCTACATTCATAATCTTTTAACTACTTATTAGAAATTTGATAGTTTAATCTAGTGACAACAATAGTAGTAAGAAGAGTAGATAGCAGAAACCAATAAAAATTTTAATATCATATGTTATGTAGAAAGTAAATTGATTCGTTAAAATTGAGAGTCCTAAAAGTGGATTTGGCATGAATTGTATATTACATATATTACATCAATTTCAATCTGGAATCATTTCCAAATACTAGCTCAGCCTTTCAGTAATATTGTAACATCTAACCCTAAACTGGGGAGGATAAGTTTTAGGACTTAAAAGGGCATGCGAGGTCTACGAGACCGAATTTCATTTACAATCAAATTTGATTTTACTGCATTTAAAGGTTCATTTGTCTCAAATTAATCACTTTAATTAAAAGCAATTGAACTAACTTACTCATCTAATCTCGAGAGAGCATTATCTGAAGCAATGATCTGTGGACTTAAGAGAGGTTCAAAGGAGAAAAATGGTTATATCTCATTTGAAGTGGCACTTGAGTGAAAAAATGCGTTTACATTTTTGAAAGGTTCTTGATGACTCTTTTGAATAGATAACATTCAATTAATTAATGAGTTTTCTACAAAAAAATTCCATTGTTGCAGTTATTTACAATTTTCCTAGAACCCTTTTCGGGGGAAGGAGTTCGAAAACAACTTCAAATGTAATCAACTATTTCGAAATTTATATAATGCTTAAAATATTTTATAAGTTTACGGTATTCTTTATATAATATAAATTTCATTCTTTAAGCATAGTCTTCCATATTTATAATTGAATGAATTGAAAATAAATGATTTTGAAAAATAACTTCACACATACATTACTTTTATAACTTATAAAAAAATTTTAAAAAAATGATTTTTTTTAAGATGCAATATATATTTGAAAGAAAATTTCAGAAAGTTTTGGCATTTGACATGATGTTTATATGGTACTTACACTGTGCTGAAAACTGGAAATTTTATTTTTGATATTCTTAGCAGCAAAATCTGAGCCATATTTTGAGTGTTTAAAAAAACTGAATTTTCATATTATTTTGAATTGTATGGTATTTTTTTTTATTTGATTATATTTTAAATAGTGTTTTTTTTTAATATTTCAACATCATGTGGATTAGAATTGTACGTGGTGTTCTTATATTAGTTTCAAATTGATTAGTTTTAAATGAACTAATGCAATTACGGTATATTCTAATAATTAAATCTGTTCATCAATATTTCTAATTCTTCACAGGATTTTTATATAAAGATTTATATCCCAGATCTTTTAACGATATATATATCAATAATCACAGAGTTTTTAACT
>JAPMOQ010024681.1:20644-34535 GCA_026543055.1 Argiope trifasciata | reverse complement strand
AAAACGAAACTAATTATGGAAACTGAACCAAAAACTATTTCGGATTCGAACAAGACAAAATATAAATATTAGAAAGATTGAAACAATTAATAAAGAATCCGAAATAGTTTTTGGTTCAGTTTCCATAATTAGTTTCGTTTTCTCTTATATTGTTAATTTATATATATATATATATATATATATATATATACGCGGAAAAATTTTGAAGAAAATAAAAGGGATATGATTAAGATATTGGGAATTTTAAAGTTCTTTATAATTATGAAAAACAATTTTATAACAAGTACTTATTCTTTAAGGAGTTAATAAATATATTTAATCAAATTGAATTTAACAATCTGTCATGTAGAATGCTCTGAATATTTTCATCATGCATGCCTGTAAATTAACATCAAATTATTATATAAAACATGGATTGATTTGTACTTTATACTGAAACAAAACAAAAAATACGTTTCTATAAAACCAAATAAGCTGTTTAAAAATCTTAAGGCATTAAAACTTTCTTTCTTGATTTTTTTAACACATGAGTTAATTGCTTTTGATTCTTCTTCGTTTCAATGCAATTGCAGAACCCAACTGGATTGCCAACCAAACTGCTAAATCAAGTAAAGAATCGACCCTCCTTGTGAGAATGATCAACATAGAATTCATCGGTGCTGAAGACTGATTTCCAAATGTCACTGATAGAAAATAGATTGCCTCTGGTTTCTATGGCAACAGAGCAGAGTAAATATTAAATTTGAATTAATTATCCGGAAATGATAAACGACCAAATCTAGTTCCTGTCTGCGTTTGCAATTTTTTTTGCAACCATAAAAAATATTTTTTTTGTACTTTTCAATTGGTTGTATCACATACATGTATGTAATCATTATGTAATCACATACATAATAATGAATCAATCCATTGGTTGTATTTTAAAATTAACATAGGTTTTTAATTTTCAAAAAAATTACTATGCTAAGAAGAACAAAAAAAAATTTTAAAAAGATACGATGAAGCGGTAGAATTTGTATTTTGAGTCAATTTTGAGTATTTTGAGTCAAATTTTTACTTGATGAAGAACATTTTAATCGTAAGAAAAATTGCATAGAAATGCAGCAATCTAAAATAATCATTTGTTTTAAATCATTTAGATAGCTATATTAATTTGTAGAAATGTTTTATGGAAATCTCTCGAAAATCAAAAAGATTTTTTTTAGAAAACAGCATTTAATATTTATTTAATTTCACCCAATCACATATTGAACGTTACATTTTTTAAAGATTTAATTTGCAGTTACATTTAATTTTATTTTTTAATTTGAACTTCTGTCAATAAGATAGCAACAGTTTAATAAAAGCTATTTTTTCCCTTTGCTCGTTTATAGTTTGCTATAAAATGTTATTGTTTTGTCCGAATTATATTAATGAAAAATATGGTTAAAGGGATTATAGCCTTTGTCGCTCCATATCCCAAAATATTTACATTCAAGAATATGGTTAAAATATTTCTTTAAAAATTCGTTAAAGATAGAGGCTTAAGTTATATGTTACAATATTGGTATCATTAGAAAGCTAATTTTTTAATCTTTAATTTAATGTAAAACTTTTTGCAATAATAATTTTGGAAGTTATAGCTGAAAAACGTCTAAATTTTGCTTAATTTTTAATTAACTGAAATTCTAAACAAAAATTCAAAAAAAGGGTTCCGAGGTGCACATTCCCGACCTCCAGGATATCTGCGTACCGAATTTGGTAGCTGTAGGTCTAACGGTTTGGTTTGTGGAGCGCCAACATACACACATTGAGCTTTATTATAAGTATAGATTATATGTTTCATCTAACATATATATTTAACATCAAATATTTTTCAATTTTTAATTTAATTTAGTTATAATTACATCCCATTTTGAAGAAACACTAGGGCTACTTTAGGATGGAGCCACCTTCGAATGTCTATAACGACACCTGAGCTCTCACCCCCTCTCCACACCATACCAGCGAGAGAACGTTTGGCCTGTCGGATTTAACGTGCAAGAAACCTCTATGCACGACGTTTCTTTGGTGGAATCGAGTCTCGAACCTGGAAATCTCCGGTTCTGAAGCCGAGACCTTACCACCAGGCCACCGAGGCCCAATACCTTTTTCAATGTTTAAGACTCTATAAGTATAAATTTCCTAGTTTACTATTATTTAACAATCTCTAATATCGTCATGATATAAACAAAACATATTCGATAAATAGTTAGGAGAATTATTGATATATGTTTTTACATTAAGATACAACAACTTTTGTTTTGTGGTAGTCAGTTTTCAAAACTTTGCCTCCGTTACATTTTTATTTTTATAACATCCAGGAGAAAAGTAGGCATCATTATGCACGTTATTCATTCTCACATTATTCTGCTACTGTAATCATTATTCGCAGAAATCATTATTCTGCTACTGTAATACTTATAGATAAATAAATAAAAACGAGGGAAACTATTCTCATTAATAACGTGACTATTTTGGATGACGAAAAGAATGCGATACTTTTGAAAGAATCCAAATAGTTATGTTTCTATTTCTAACTATTCATTTTGGATACAGTTACAGTTTCAACGTGAATACAGTTACAGTTCCTTCATGAGGAATTAATTAAAACGAACGACCTTCCTGTTAAGTCAATTTTAGATGTGAATGCAGAATATTTTTCTGGTCTCAAATAAAGGGAACAATACATTTCCGGTTGTAATAGAGAATTCTTGAGGAATTTCAAAGGAAAAGAATTCTACCGAGATAATGCATAGAGGAAGATTTTTAAAATTACCCGAAACGAATAATTACTCCGATCCTATGAGCAATGGTAGAATTCGTTATATTGTTAGTTTCTAGCAATACAAAAGTAACACAAAAGTAAAAGTAACACAAAAGTAATACAAAAGTAAAAGTAAAGCATGTTTACCCCTGTCTTCTGGAATAATGTTTATTTTTTGAAATCGGAAAATTCGCAAGCTCCAAAGAGGAAAAGATTATTTCCATTTGAGGAAATACGTGTTAGTTTTAAATTCAAGACTATGCGTTTAAGACATCCGTCTATGTTAAAAAAACCCATAGACCTATCAATCCTTGGCAAAACTATAGACATTCAACTTCAAAATATAATAACACTCCACAAGTATTTAAAAGATTGTGAGAAAAAATGTGTCTAACATTCAAGGTCTTGCTAATCATAATGCAATCCAACAATTTCCTTGAAAAAGAACTACTGTAGCAATTGTATTCAATAGATTGCCAAATTCAATTCAATGTCTTAAAGAAAAATTATCCTCATACTGTGAAGAATATATTAATGATGCCTATAAAATCCCCTATTTTCCTACATCTGGTAATTTCTTTTATTATTTATTTCAAAATCCTCGACAGAAGCTTTTGAAACGCTCTCTTAAGATATTCATCATTTTTTAGAACTTTAATATAACTTTTTAAAAAGAAGAATATCTGTAATAATTTGAAAAAATCTCTTTGAGGGTAACTGAAAAGGAAGTAAAGTTTCGAAAGAGAAATCTATATGAAAGCTGTACGAAACCTATTCTATATAAGAATATATGACATTAATACATAAATAACTTTAGTTTAGCTTAGTTATTTTAAAGTCCCGTTTTGAAACTACACTAGGACTATTTTGGGACGGACCTCGTCATTTTGAATAACCGTCATATGACGAGAACGACACTTGAGTTGACACCCCACTCTCCACACCACACCAGCAGGAGGACTTTTGGTCTGACAGATTTAAAGCGTAAGAGACCAACTCACACTTAAGTTCTTCGGTGGAATCGGGTCTCGAACCCGACACTCTCCAGTTCCGAAGCTGAGACCTTACCACCAGGCCACCGCGGCCCTGGTGGTAAGATCCCTTTATGAATAACTTTAACTGCTGACTCCTTCATAAATATCTGATAAAAATGTAAAGGTACAAAGCTTGAGGCATATTGTTTCACAATTAGGATCCTAACCAAGAAATCTGTTCTAAGTTTATAAGGGCTTCATCAGTTTTCTGATAGTATTTTCCAAGGCAATCTTACGGACATTTCTAAGAAAATCATTGAATAATCCAAAAAATTCATAAAATCAACCTGTGTAGGGCAATGGGTTTGCAATGGAAAACACTCTGACAGCCTCAATAACAAATAAAGATTTTTCACACAATTACGCATTCAACACAGACGTACAGACTACAAAACACAGTTGAAACATCCACAATATTAGCACCTCAAATATATGTTATAGTTTATATAATTTAGCTCGTGCTTTAAACAATATAGGGAATGAAATGAACCGAAAGTTTTAATGTTGGTGAAATGCTCTTTCGTATACAGTAAAAGCTCTTCATTCGCGACGCTTATGTTCCCTAAATATGCCGCGAATGTAGAAACCGTGAATGAGGAATGGTCATTTATATGGGATTATAGGGGGTACGTTCCGAGGTGACAGAATAAAAAAAAAACCAAATATATAAAAAATCAATTTAATTGAAGTTTTTGAACATTTTGATTCATTATCTTAAGGCTTAGGCAATGATTTGAAGAATTTTGTCATTTTCACTTGATTGGTAGTTTTCAAAAGCTCCTTCCATTCAGACTGATACGCAGCAGTTGCAATAGCGATTTGCCTCTTAAAAATAAGACTTCGTTCCGTAGACGTTCATAAAGAAATCGCAAACTCATTTGCCTTTATTAAACCTTCCTAAGATTTTTCAAATGAAATGTCACGTTTCCAGTGCTTGTTGAAGCCTCTTTTTCAATGGGCTGTGAATCGAACATTTCCTCCAAGTCGGTTTCAGTCAAATCTTCATCTTACGATTCAAGCAATTCCTGAATGTCACTTGATTCTATCTGTTCGAACCCATGTCTTCCTATTCCATTCGCGATTTCGGCTATGTTTGCAGTCAAAATTTGAACTTGCACAGATTCTTCGTCATTTTCCTCAGTCAGAGCAGGCCACTTTTTTCCAGCATGACTTCAATGTGCATGTGGCTTCTGCTCCTCGAATAGTTCGTTCATGTTAATGATGTATTTTGCAATGTCAAATTTCTTCCAGCATTCGATAACATTCATATCAGGATTACATTCCATATTATCCAAAATGATTTTGAAGGTTCATTTAATGTAATAGAGCTTAAAGGCCTGGATTATTCCTTGGTCCATAGGTTGAAGCAAAGCCGTCGTGTTGGGAGGTAAAAATGTCAGCTTTATATTTGGATGCATAGTTTCAAGTTCGCTAGGATGACCTGTTGCATTGTGCAAAACTAGAAGGGCTTTAAAGTCTGAATTCTGTTTTTAAAAATAAGTTTCAACTTCAGAAACAAAACAATTCCGGAACCAGTCGCATAAAAAACACTTGTAATTCACGCTTTCTTATTAGCTCGCCAAAACATTGACAAGTCGAATAAAGAAACCGCGAATAAAGAAATTTTTAGCCGCGAATATAGGAATTGGGTCGCATTTTTTTCATCCGCGAATAGTGAAACCGAGAATGAAGGAAGCGCGAATAAGGAGCTTTTGCTGTATAAGTGTTTTTAGAAAAATTAAGTTATAAATGTATGGTAAAAATGCATTTATACGTATTTATTTACTCGTAACTTCTTTGCATCTCAATGTTTTTTTTTAGATTTTGCTTCATTTCATTCATCATTGTATTCTATAATTTGTGTACAAAGAAAAATAGGATTGCTGCATTACCATAGAGTATAAATCGTTTTGGTTCAATTTTATTAAAATGTACTACAAATTTTCCCATTTCTCAAAATATATTATGTTGTGAAAGAATTTTGTTGCATTTATAATGTTTATTTTTGACAATACATCTAAAGCCATAAATACTTTCTAAAAAATACAATTTTACAAAATTTTTCCTTTGAACGTAGTCGGATACCTTAACAGGCACCAGACCCACTTCGATTACAGTTCTTCTGTGGAGTGTGTCCTCGAACATGAAACCTTCTATTTCCGTTGTCATGGCCTTACGACCAGGCCACCACGGCCCAATGCTTCTTTGAAAACTAATTTCATTTGTCACGATTCTAGTCTCTTTAAATAAATCCAAAGATCTAAAGTCATAATTAAATCAAAAATATTTTAAACACTTACCTTTAAATGATTAGAGAGAGAAACAAAATTGGCTTCTTAATATTTTAAAGGATGTCTATTCAGTGAACCGTATCTGTGATAATAATTAGCTATTCAAAATAATGAATGAAACCATTCAGTCAGACTAAATGAGTTGTATGGGCTCCTATCAAGGCTAACTTAAAATTAATTAAAGATCCGAGTTCAGTTCCAATTTAAGCTAATTATTAACTGGCGCGTTAAATTTTCTAAAGACGGATTGCAAGGTTTAATGTCTATAAATAACGTTCATTAGCAAGTGGTAGCTTCAATTATTTTTTTTAAAAATCTTTTTAATATGTTAGTTAATTTTATAATTAGAGATTTTATTGCAAATGATTAGTTATTTTTTTGCATATGTTTCCTGAATTTCTCTTCAATGTCGAATTTTAAATTAAGGTAATTCAAACATATAAATGGAAGGAAATGTTTTAAGCAGATATATTATTCATAAAAGAATTTAAATTATAATTAGAGAATTTATTGCAAATGAATAGTAATTTTTTTGCATTTGTCTCCTGAATTCCTGCTCAATATCGACTTTTTAATTAGTGTAATTCAAACACATAAATTGAAGGAAATGATTTATATTGAAGGAAATGAGTATATATATTATTCATAAGGGAATTTAAAGGAGTTTTTTCAGTTCCCCTTTGTTCTAGAATCAAAAATGCTGAATTATTAGTTTGCCAGAGTATCAATTAGTAAGCGTAAGGTTTTGAATAAGGTTCAATAAAATCAATTTGGAAGGAATTTTATTGGAATTATTTTCTTCCATTTAAAAATGCTATTCAGAAAAGAAAATATGTCTGTAATTTGACTAAGCATACAATCTTTTCTTAAGAGTGCACCAACTAAGTTTTTTACAAATTAATTTATCAAATAATGTCTTTTTTACAAAAAACGCTCACAATTTATAACACTCAATACAAAAAGTTTCAATAACGCTCATAATAACGCTTTATCAAATATCGTCTTTTTTATAAAAGCGTTTATAATATCAATAACGCTCAGAAAATAGAAGATATTTGAAGGCATGTATTTCCTCTTCTGATAACACTAGACAACTATTTAAAAAGAATATTTCTGAGGAAGTTTCCAAATTCTTTCTGGTGAATGAACCATGAAAATTATAACAGGCTTGAAAATGAACAACAAAGCTTTATTCTACAGGATACAGAAACAAAAAATTTCAAACGCAGCATAAATAAAATAGCTTTTGCCTTAGAACTCAATATACAAGCAGAAAATCGTTAATAAACAACCATAATAACAAAAAATTCTTAGAGGAGAGAGCATAACATATCAATGTTTGAAAGAGGAACTTCGCTCAGCTACTCACATGAGCTCAACTCAGCTGTTAGTATTTATTTAACAATTAATTATATCTCTGTTCGCGCATCTCTGCTTTTAAATCTATTGTGACAAAGTATTGAATGTTCTAGAAATTTCTAATGGGTGATTGTTGGATTCTCATAATGCATTCACTAAGTCACCGAATTCCTAACGAAGTAGTAGAACATCCATTTATTTTTCATCCATTACCAAATCTGCAGAACTATAATTCTTACGAAGGTTCTTAGACCCTCGGAGTTACCTTGTAATTGAGGATGAGATGCTTCTGGTATGGTGATTGGATCTCGCCAACCCGTTGGGTACAATGATAGGTGGAGGTCTGACCCGTACTCCCTATGGGGAGAGTTATACCGTGGCTGGTGATGGCCCTTAGGATTCAATCACAATTCCCGTCAGTGTTGCTGTAGCGGCGGTCCGGTCATTCAGTCTAGCGTGGAGCATCCGTGTGCCTTAGAGGCAGGTGGGAAGTCAATTATGTGACTTACCAAGGGACTTATTGTTTTGGGAAGTATTACTGATAATTGATTATATTTGTGATGGTAAGAAAGCATCGCCTATGACCTCAGAATTTATTTTATTGCCTACTGTCCAAGAATTCCAGAGTGCTGTGTGTTGTAGTTTTTTTAATATAAATACATTCTATTTCAAGGAATATCGAATTTGAACTACCATAATTATTTAATGTCTTCAATTTAGAATAATTTGTAATCATTCTATGAAATATTTAAGATTTAGAAACATAATTTAAAATGAATTGTGTTTCCATTAGTAACAGAGTTCTCATTTCAATAAAATGATTAATTCCTAATTCAGCTAATTTGCTGTCTGAAAAAAATCTACACAGCTTATGTACCTGATAGAGTAACTTTTATCTGCCTCTAGGCAATGGTAAATTATCACTAATTAATCAAAAAATCTTGATTTATCATAATTTGGACTCTACAAAATGATCAGAGTGTACAGATTATCGTCAGAGGATATCATTCTTTCTGCTAGCATCATTCATATCCATACCTTTACTGTTATGGATATTTCTTGCCAAAAATCAATCATAAATAAGTTGAGATAACACTCTCTTGATCTCCAGTTTCCGATCCTATTGAAGAACATAATCTACTTTCTTTCAATAATAAGTTTTTTTTTAAAATTAAGTATCTTTTTTTCTCCGCTAGACGAGGGCCGCGGTGGCCTGGTGGTAAAGTATTGGCTTCGGAACCCGAGGATTTCAGGTTTGAGACTCCATTCCACCGAAGAACCGTACTGTAAGGGTGTCTCTTGCATGCTAAATCTATCTGAAAAACGTCCTCCCTCTGGTGTGGTGTGGAAAGGGGGATGTCAGCTCAGGTGTCGTCCTCGTCATCTGATCATGGTCCAAAATGACGAGGTTCGTCTCAAAATAGCCGAAGTGTTGCTTTAAAACAGGACGTTGATATAATTAACTAACTAAATTCTGCCCTAGACGATACATATAGATTTTACAGTTGATGCTTCGAAAATATGTATTGCCAAATTGGTATAAAATAATTAACATTATTATCTGGCAGGACATAACAATGATCATAGACTTATTATCCATCCCCATCATATAACCAACTAGCTGGTACTCTGCGCATTGCTGCCGCCAAAATAATATTAAGGGCAATTAATCAACAATATAGCTATGTTCTATCGAAATAGGGTGAACGGTACGACAGTATAAGAAACAAGAACAAGCAAATATCCATTTTCTTATAAATTAGATGTGTGTATTCTTTCGTAATTGTAATAGTTGGTGTTCTATCAGAATGGCGATGAAAGAAACTATTTATTATACCTAGTGACTTGTTTCATATTCGTTCAGAATTCTTGTGATTAAAATATTCTTTTTAAAAATTGATTAAATATAGGAGATATATTTATACCATAAAACCGTTAAATTTGTTGAAAAAATATTTTTTTTAAAATTAAAATGGTGCAAAATTAGTTGTACTACAATATTTTTGGAAGTTACTGCAAAAAACGCTAAAATTTAATTAAAATTCAAAACCTCCGGGTTGGTTTCCCAAAAACTTTCTCGCATAATCTATATCTAATACTATAATACGAGGAATGGTTGCCAAGTCGGAAATCGCCCCAGAATTAATAAACTCCGATAAACATGGGGGTCTGGGGTTTTTGGCCACGAGGAATCGATTGGCGCCGTTTTTGAAGCGCTACGGTCGAGCAGTTCGGAGTTACAGATAGGATATTTCCAAACTTTATTAGTTCGCCATAATGGCTACTTAAATTTTCAAGCGGTAACGTGCTGCCATCTATAGCCAATATGGCGAACTAATAAAGTTTTATGTTTATGCTGTTATAGGTTTATAATATGTTTCTTATGTATGTATATATGTTTGGTTTTTCTAAATAAATTTGTCAAAAATATTGAACTTCAACACACTTTAATCTTTACCTTTACTTTACCTTTGTATAGAATAGTTCCCTTTCCAAACTCTAACTTTGTTTAGAATAGTTTACAATGGTGCACTTTAACCGGTTATCTTTTCACCAATGGATTCCCAAATTTTCTTATGGCATGTATTGTTTTGATAAATCACAAATGAAAATTGAAATCTTCGAGTTAGCTTCGATACCTGTTTTCTCCGAGCGGAGCTCGGTCACCCGCTGGTACATATAATAAAGCTAAATGTGTGTACGTGTTGGCGCTCTACAGGCCAGACCATTGGACCTACAGCTACCAAATTTGGTACATGTATACCTTGGAGGTCCGGAATGTGCACGTTGGAGCCCATTTTTCGAATTTTTAATCAGAATTTGAATTAATTAAAACTTAAGAAAAATTTCGACGTTTTTCGGCTATAACTTCTGAAAATATCATCGCACAAACATGATTTTTGCATCAATTTAAAGATTAAAAGAATAGCCTTCTAATGGTATCAGAAATTTAACATATAACGTAAGTTTATATTTTCAAATCATTTTTAAAGAAATATTTCAATCAGATTTCTCAACAATATACTTGGCACAAAAAAAAATTTAATCTGCACGAGCACGTCAAGGGGGAAAAAGATTAAGTTTTATTAGCGTGTTGCCATCATAACCTGACTGGATAAAATAAAATAAATATAAAATGTGATTTTTTTCTAAAATAATAAATGCAAAGCAAAGATTTCTATAATCGTTTGCAATATCTAAATCATTAATTCAATAAATCTTCATTATTTACGGTAAACCTGATTGAATTTATACAGGATATGCATTTAAATTCCGACCCAATAGCCAATTTGTAAAATATTAGTAATAGACATATATATTGTTTAGTACTGTTAGCTTGGTCTAAATAAAGTAAATAATCACATTTTATGTAGCCTGAGTCAAACAATGCATTGATGAATAATGTGTTTTAGATTTCTTCCTCTGTGAGCCATATTTTCAAATTATTTTTATTAATATTTTGAATAAAAGTTGTTACATCAATCAATCTTCTAAACCCATCATTAAAACCGGCTGATTTATAAAAATAAAAGAATATTTCTATGAAAGCGTGTTCTTTTATAGCTTTTCGTCCACCATCTTAAAGAAATTAATTTCAGGCCAATCAATGCCAAGAATTATTCCAAGGCTGATAATCATATGATTATGTGATTGTGTTTATGAATGAATATGCGCGTTTGTGTTAGGGCACTACACACCACATTATATGATCTAGAGATACAGCACTTGGTATGTACATATTTACTTTGAAGGATGAAAAAGTATACCTTGACGGAGTTTTTTTGAAACTTGTATTATTTAAAAATTAAGTTAACATTTGGAATTTTTTTGCGATAATTTCCGAAAATATTATGGCACAAAACCTTTTTTTAAATCTTCTTAAAAATGACTTTTTTTCATTGATAATAGTGTTTTAAACCATAAATTAAGTTTCTATTTTTAATGAACTTTTAAAAAATATACTGTAACTGTGATATCCAATAATTGATTTCTCACAAAATGAAAGTATAATTTAGCCTGCAAGAGCACATTAAGAGTATACCAGTACTTTGCAGTGAACTTCGACAGAACTCAAACAGAACGATTAAATGAACTCTTATTGAAATTAAACCGATTAAAGTGTGATACTCAGCACGTGATGAAATGGAAGCGCAATGTTATAGGAGATTCGATGCGATATTTTCCACATCATTCCATAATAGTTGATTGCAAATCAGAGAGACATCTAGTACTATGAAAAATAATCGTAAAACTTCTATAATAATACGAGTTACGTGATTATCGGAGTTTCAAGTTTAATTATGTTTGACCGATAAGTTATATAGAGAGCAAGGTACGTAAGTATTTAGTTGAAATTTTAGAATGCATTTCTCAAGGTGAGCTAGCTGGTCGTCAGAGGCGGCTAGCCTATAATAAAGTTGTTATCTCCGAGAATGAATTTCCTGGCATTTGCGTACGATAGCTATACAATATTAACCTTTTAATTGGAATTCAGCGTTTCTACAGAAGCTATTGTATCTCCTTGGCAAGTGATTTGGAGATTAATCTTTGATAAGTAGATGTGGTTGAGATACGAGTTTGTTAATTTTTTTAGATAATTGTACTATGCATGTAACCATCCCGTAGATGTAAGCAATAAGCTGACAGAGTTTCATCGCAATCGGATGAACGGTTTAGGAAGGCATAAGAGACATACAGACAAACATTCACTTTCATTTATATAGATAAATTAAAATGCATGGAAAATATAGATTTTTTATTACATTAAATGCCAGTTCC
This sequence comes from Argiope trifasciata, assembly GCA_026543055.1. Classification (NCBI taxonomy): domain Eukaryota; kingdom Metazoa; phylum Arthropoda; class Arachnida; order Araneae; family Araneidae; genus Argiope; species Argiope trifasciata. Next base: position 22,287 of record JAPMOQ010024681.1, on the reverse strand, counting down.
TAATGAAGAAAATTGGTAGAGTAATTGAGAATCTTATGCAATTTCTCTTAAAAAAATGAACTGAAAATTGATCCTAGCTCTTATATGTTATATACTATTGATTTAAAAAAAATTATAATTTTCTAATTTACATTCCTAAAAACCGATTTTAGAAGTAATTAATGGCACACACAAAATATATTATTTTCATTTTTTAAAAATTTTGTTTCTACCGAAATAAAGTAATATCAGGAAAATTAATTGAAAGTAGAATTCCTTGTCATCTTTGTCTTGAAGGCCTTCCTAAGAAGAAATTTGTTTTGGAGCTCGTTAAAGCTATGTACAGCAATTAAAGTTCATGGCTATTCTTTTTACCCAATTACCCTCCCGAAACCTATTTATTTTTAAGGATAAGCTGCATATATTTGTGAAATTTTGAAACCGGAATATTAACTATAAAGTATGAAATAATAGACGATATATTGTCCCGTAGATAGAACTCAAGAACACACAGGAAGTAGAGTTAAATCCATTTATTAGCTCAATTCTGAACTAAGAAATCTGTGAATGAGAGATCGTCGGCTTTTATACGAGTAGGGAAAGCTCCAGAGAGAGAGACAGTGAGAAGAATCTAGAGTACTCTTCTGGTAAATGAGAGAAAGGTCCAGAATCTTATGGAACACGAAATGAAGGAAAAACAAATGGTTAAACCGACTGGGATTTGAACACATGATCTCCTGACTATGAGTCCAGCGTCATAACCATTCAGCTATGCAGACTCGGCAGTGCTTCGTTTCAATGCAGCAATATTATGTAATTATCAAGAGAGAAATGATAGACGATATACAAGCATTAATGGTTTAGAAAATGCAAATGATTCCTAACCGAAAACAATAATGCGATGACTAAAAGAAAATTAGACTAAGGTAATTGACATAAATAAGGTTTAGTAAAAAAAAATAATCAAATTCCAATTTTGTTTTCAAAAGAACAAAATCTGATTTCAACTTAAAATATCAAGCTCAAATAGAAAAAACACGAAGAAAACATCTCTTATCAGTCGGATTAACTTTTACATTTATTTAAAAAAGAACAAAAAGAAATGTTTTTCCTGGAATTAGACGGAGTGCTCTTTTCAAAAGGAATCGTCTACGATTCTGTAAGCCTAAGAAGTCGAGTTGAGTGGTAATTCTGGTAAAACTTGGGATTACTCCAGCGGTGACCCTTAAACGGAATTGGAGAAATGCGAGTCCTGAAAGCTCGTTTTGTTGCTCACAATTGCGAGACTTTCTCCATGCATTATACATGAAAGCAAAGAGAAAAGAGAGTGCTAAGAAGAGATAAACTTCAGACAGGAGATGGTGGCTCTCTGCCTTTTGCACAAAGAACAAACAATTTTGTAATCAAAAAGCGGTATTTTCGGTTTTTTTTAAGGACATTTTATAACGGACCAAATTATCCATTATTAATTATAGTGAATATATCTATGATATATTGGTGATATTTTCAAGGTATTTTGACAATTTTTTAAAAACAATCTGCATTTCCGTTTTTTATTCTGTTTTATCTGCAATGTACATTAAAAATCTGTCAACAATTTTACTTTAAAAACAATTCTAAAATATAATGATATCATGTTCGGTTATTTCTATATCTAAGGATAT
>JAPMOQ010024681.1:0-20634 GCA_026543055.1 Argiope trifasciata | reverse complement strand
TAAAATATAATGATATCATGTTCGGTTATTTCTATATCTAAGGATATGCAAATTGCCAGGCATTCAGCTCTATGGCATATATCCACTTACATTAAGAGTAAATATATCTATAATATGTTAGACATATTTCGGTTATTTTTTGTACAATTTTTTCTAAACAACTGCTGTTTCTTTTTTTTAATTCTGTTTTATCGGCAATGTACATTAAAAATCTGTCAACAATTTTACTTTAAAAACAATTTTAAAATATAATGATAACATGTTCGGTTATTTCTATATCTAAGGATATGCAAATTGCCAGGCATTCAGCTCTATGACATATATCCACTTACATTAAGAGTGAATATATCTATAATATGATAGACATATTTCGGTTATTTTTTGTACAATTTTTTCTAAAAAATCTGCTGTTTCTTTTTTTATTCTGTTTTATCTGCAATGTACATTAAAAATCTGTCAACATTTGCAGCTGCATTTTACTTTAAAAATAAAACAATTCTAAAATGTAATGATATTGTTTTCGGTTATTTCCATATCTAAAGATACACAAATCGTCGGGCATTCCACTCTATGATATATATTACATAGGGAGTGAATATATCTATAAAGTGAATTATCTATAATATATTAGTTTATATTTTCGGTTATGTTTTGGACAATTTATTAAAATCTATCTACATCTTAATTTTTTTAAATTGTCTTTTATCTACAATTTATATTAAAAATCCATAAATAGTTGCATCTGCATTTTACTTCAAAAACAATCCTAGAATATAATGATATTGTTTTCAGTTATTTTCATATCTAAGGATACACATATTACCATGCATACAGCTGTATGACATATAAGGTCCGAAATTATAGAAAATTTTATCTATAAATGAACCAAATAACATAACATATTATATGCATTGATCTTAACTATGAAATATTTAACTTTCAATTGCAAATCATTTATAAAAGCCTATTGTAATGCTTGATCGTTGAAAAAAATTTACCCATCTTTTTGTCACCGATTCATTATTTTCGTGATACATTCAAATATTTTCTTCACTGATATGAGAGCTTACTTCACTGAGAGCTTACTTGGCAAAGCGCCGAATTAGGAAATTAAGAATGATGATATTTATTTTAATATTATTTAAATTTATTGATATCACTTGAAGCTATTGTATTCTCTCATCTTCTCTTTGTCTCTGCTTCTTTTTTTTATTGCTATTTGTTTCGACTTTTATCTTCTGTTGTTCAAAAGATGATTTTATTATTGCAAAAAGAAATAAAAGTCTAAAATCTGTATTCTGCATTCCATTTATAGAGTTTTATGTTTTCATGTAATTTTGTATTTGATTCCACCGATATTTTCATGTTACGTTCTCGAATTAGAAACCTAAGATTAGAAATGGAGATTTGCGTCTAATAATCTGAGATTTTAGACTGCATTAACATCTTCTGAAGGTGGCGGAATTGGGTTGATCAAACTCACGGGAGGCTTTGGCGAGAGCATCAGCACTTTCATTCCCGTAGATTCCCGCATGAGCAGGAATCCAACACTGTTCAATGGATACCCAGTTAAAATTTGGTGTCATTCCACTCTCGCCATCATTTCAGTTTGACGATAGTTAGACTTCTTCCAGGCTTCACGAAGGACACTGGAATTTGATGGGCTTATTTTAGTCCAGTTATATTACTGTCCCGTTTTTACGGGTTATTTTGGGACGGACCTCGTCATTTTGAACTGTTGTCGGAGGACGAGGACGACACCTGAGGTCACACCCCCACCTATACTCCAGCCGGAGTACATTTGGCCTGACAGATTTAACATGCAAGAGACCCCTTACACGACGACTCTTCTTGGAATTGAGCCTCGAACTTGAATTCCTCCGCTTCCAAAGCCAAGACCTTACCATCAGACCACCATGGCCCCCAGAATTTGATGGGATTTGTCTGAGGCTCTGTCAATGGAAAAGTACTAAGACATTATTTGGAAAATATAGGACTGCATCAATGGATTGGATCCTAGAAAGAGCTGAGAATAATAAGTTAAGATAAATGTATAAAATCTATATTTGTCATTTCATTTATAGAGTTTGGGCCGCAGTAGCCTGGTTGGTTGAGCGTCTGTCTCGTCACCGAAAGGTAGCGGGCTCTGTCCTCGTCTAGACCAAAAACTACCTTGCTGGCTAATGGTAGTTAGGGCACGTGACTGCAAATTCCTCCAAGTTCCCATCACCTCTGGAGGTACTAAGTCACTCTCTGATTTGATCTCAATCCGGACATGTGGATGGATGAATGCGTTCGTCCGCCCCTTAAAAAGAGTCAGGTGTTCGAGCAAAGTCGTCCTTTCACTTGAACAGTGCTCGTTAACTCCGAAAGGCGCACACCTCTGCCTTCATTCAAAAGAGCTCCGTTCATTCGGGCTTGGTATGACCACGCGGCATTAGACCCACCACCACTATTCATAGAGTTTTATTTTATGTAATTTTGGTTCTGCTAATATTTTCATGTTACGTTCATGAATTAGAAACCTAAAATTAGAAATAGAGATTTGCATTTAATAATATGAGATTTTTCTAACTGGAAGGCCTAATGGCAATTCATAAAAAAATTAATTAAAAAAACGGAATGCATAATTATCGACGCGTTTTAAACAGAGATAAATGTTTCACCTAATTTAATCCAAATCATTCATTCTAAAAGGAATAAAAGTTTTCCCAAAGAACAGCTAATGTTACTAGTTTGCATTACTGTTTATATTAAATTGACATTTCTTATTGTAACTATTTTTACCGGCGAATCTCTAATCAAATAAATTCCAGCCATTCTAACGCGACAATAAAAAACCTTAGTTTCTTCAATTGCAAATTCTTCCAATTCCTAAATGTTGTTACTTAATCAAGATAAAAAATAAAATTAGGTTGTTTTGGTTCCCCTTAAGATAAATGTCATACAATTAAGAATGTTTTCGGGGACATCCAAGTATGCTAAATCAAAACAATTTCCTTCTTTGGTGAAGATCAAAATGCGTGGGTGACCTCCCACGCCATTTAAGAATGTTGGAAATCCTTTTTCTTCCTTAAGGTATTCGACTACGATGAAAACACTGATTTCCAACCACAATGGCGATTTTTTTATTTTTATTTCTTGTAGTTAAGACGTTTCGTTTCACAAAACAGTTATTTTTTCTAGGAAAAAGAAGGCCTGACCTATCATCCAGAGACATTTTAATTAAATTGTATTTTTCAGCTAAAATTTGTCTTCAATTTTCACTTTCATGAAAATTCTCCACCGTTAACATGGTATCTGAAAAATAGAAGTATTTAGGTAAAATTTTCAGCGTGTGTTTTGAATAATATGGGTAATAAAATGAATCAAAAGTTTTAGTGTTGGTGAAATACTTTTTCATTTGAAGGCGAATCAATGGAAAAAAATGCATATATATGTATATTTTTTCCCCATCACTTTTTTGCATTTCAAAATTTTTCTTGGATTTTTGCTCATTTCATTCATCATTATATTCTGAAACTTGGATGCAAAGAAAAATAGGGTTGCAGCCTTGCCATTTTGTATAGAGTGTGAACCGTTTTGGTCTTATTTAATTCAAATTTTCTACACATTTTCCAATTTCTCAAAATACATTATATTTTCAAGTACTTTTTTGCATTTATAGTGTTTATAACTGACAATGCTTCTAAAAAATCATGAATAGTTTTAAAAATTTAAACTTTTCAAAAATTTTCCTTCAAACGTAGACAGATACCTTAAAATTATCTGTCTGAAAGCCAATAATATATTAATTTTTATCTCTTCATGATTTTAAAATTCTAGTTATATTTACGAATTTTTGAATATTTGTAATTTTATTTATTCAGATAGGTATTATAAACCTTCAGACATATTATAAACCTATAACAGCATAAACATAAAACTTTATTAGTTCGCCATATTGGCTATGGATGGCAGCACGTTACCGCTTGAAAATTTAAGTAGCCATTATGGCGAACTAATAAAGTTTGAAAATATCCTATCTGTAACTCCGAACTGCTGCACCGTAGCGCTTCAAAACCGGCGCCAATCGATTCCTCGTGGCCAAAAACCCCAGACCCCCAAGTTTACCGGAGTTTATTAATTCTGGGGCGATTTTCGACTTGGCAACCATTCCTCGTATTATAGTATTAGATTTGGACTCTACAAAATGATCAGAGTGTACAGATTATCGTCAAAGGATATCTTTCTTTCTGATAGCATCATTCATATCCATACCTTTACTGTTATGGATATTTCTTGCCAAAAATCAATCATAAATAAGTTTAGATAACACTCTCTAGATCTCCAGTTTCCGATCCTATTGAAGAACATAATCTACTTTCTTTCAATAATAAGTTGTTTTTTTTAAATTAAGTATCTTTTTTTCTCCGCTAGACGAGGGCCGCTGTGGCCTGGTGGTAAGGTCTCGTCTTCAGAACCCGAGGGTTGCAGGTTCGAGACTCCATTCCACCGAAGAACCGTACTGTAAGGGTGTCTCTTGCATGTTAAATCTATCTGAAAAACGTCCTCCCTCTGGTGGGGTGTGGAAAGTGGGATGTCAGCTCAGGTGTCGTCCTCGTCATCTGTTCTTGATTCAAAATTACTAGGTTTTTCCCAAAATATCCCTAGTGTTGCTTTACAACGGAACCTTAATATAACTAAACTAAACTATTAATTCAGATAAATTTGCTATTTCAAATTACACTTGGTGATATGGAAAGGGATCGAACTTGTAATGCTCGGGTTTAAAGTCCAGTCACTTAACCATTCGGCAAAAACGAATAGCTCTGTTTATTGGCTGTTACTTTCTTATTAACTTGTCTAATAATGATACAACGCAGTGAAACTTTATGAAAATGCAACAGGGAATATTTTCCGATATTAATTGCAATCAAGTTTTCCATCTAGTTATTAAATAAGTACATCCAACTCATAATTTAAAACATTACTGATTATTTAAAAATGATTATTTAACTGGAAATACCCACGACATCAGAATTTGAAATTATCAAACTCTATTAATTAAAAAAAATTCTAGAAATAAAATTGGCAAACTAATTAATAAAATTAAGTTTTTTTAATTTGTAAAATGACATAAAAATGCTATTTGGAAAAGAATACATTCCGAAATTATTGAAGAAAAACTTTTCGTTACTTTTTAATTATTGAAATTTTGAATAAATTTTTAAAAATAATCTCATTTGGCCATCTCCTAACCAAGAAACACTATGTGTCAAATGGGGCACCTTCAAATCCGACGATATGCTTTAAAGAGTATTTTCAAAAATTTTACTTCAAGCAATCAATAGATAGTAAAAGGTATCCCAAAATCAATCAGGATTTGAATTTGCCACCATTCATATCTTAAAGCATTAGCTCTGTTTCTGATTGAATTATTTTGAATAATTATTTTTAGTTAATTATTTTATTTGCATGTTGTTCATTCCTTGTATACTTTTTCATATATATAAATTAATACTGAACATAGATGGCGAAGTATGCTCCAACCCATAAGTATGTTTGGAATACGAGGGAAGAGCTCTTGAGATTGTTTTCGTAAACAACCAGAACCGGTGCTGATGTGAAACGGGTTCAGGCAGGCACCTCGCTTGCTCTCCGCTAGAGGCAAAAAGTTGCTCGCTGTGCTCGCTGTTAGCGGCACTTTCTATACTTGAAATATATATATATTCTGCGTTTCCTTGTTCGCTCTTGTTAACGGCATTTTTCAATATTAAATTATGTTTTATTTTCCTTGTATATCTGTGATCGTCTTCCATGTTTTGTATATATATTTGTGCATGTGTGAAAATAAACAAGAAAAAGTGAAAAAGAATTTTTCCTTGGATTAAATTCACACACCCTGCTACAAGCTCCCTTATTAAAGTAACCATTTTGACAGGTGATAGTTAAAGGTTAGTAAAAATGAAGCATTAAACTGCGGAACAAAATTATGAATTAAATTAAGAGAAAAGTTTTTTTTTCTTTCAATTGTTATGGTTTTTTTTTTTGAATTATTAAGTACACATCATAGGGAAAGCATAGTATGGAAACAAAAAACCAATGGCCTGCACTGGTTTGCTGTCCCATACACACTTCTTTGATTATTTTGCTTGATGTAAGCTGAGTTTCGTTGACGGAGCATTAGATTTAATTCCTTACTTGTGGATTTTGGTATATTGCTTCAAATAATCCCATGAAAAGAAATATAATGGTGCATCACATGATCTAGGAGACCAATTTTTAAATATTTGAACTGCGGCAGCAGACTTTCATTATTTTTCAATATTGCTCAGCGATAAAAACACGTTTCATCATGCAAATCACCATTTTTACAAAACTTACCCCTTTCATGGGCCTTGGGAAGATTACTTCCCACTTACATGATCTTACAAAATACACATATGGGTAATACAAAAAGGCAAAAAGAAAGAAAAGGGCCTGCCACCTGTGTACAGAATGGGATGCACTCTTGTGCATTGCAACTTGCTTCTCATTTTTCATGTCAAATTATCATTTTTTACTGTAAATGATTCTATGGGAAATGATACTTCCAACCCTGAAAGTTTAATGATAACATAAAATTCAGTGAAATAAAATATAGTTCCCTAAATGCTATTGTTTAATTGTTGGTAAAACATAAAAAAAGCAGAAGAAATTCAGCAGAGAAATAATTGGCCCATGAAAGGGTTAAACTATCAACTGTAAATAGGTTTTTTTTAATAAGGGTGACAAAACTATATTGCAGCAATTAAAAAAGAAACACATGACCTCCATAGTTTTGCTTGCACAAACAAGCTCCTTTACCAAAACTTCCTTTGGTTATTTTACTTGATGCTCGGGCCGCGGTGGCCTGGTGGTAAAGTCTCGGCTTCGGAACCGGAGGGTTGCAGGTTCGAGACTTGATTCCACCGAAACACCGTCGTGTGAGGGGGTCACTTGCACGTTAAATCTGACAGGCCAAACGTCCTCCCGCTGGTGTGGCGTGGTGTGGAGAGGGGAGTGTCAGTTCAGGTGTCGTCCTCGTCATCTGATCGTGGTTACGAGGTCCGTCCGTCCCAAAATAGCCCTCGTGTTGCTTTCAAAAGGGACGTAAGTTAGTTATATCCCCTTTCAAAGGGAATATAACTAAACTGATTAACTAATTTACTTGATGCTCCATCCATTTCATTCATGGAGCATTGGATTTCCTTCGTTGTTTGTCGGTTTGGTATGTTGATTCAAATAAGCCCATAAAAAGAAATATAACGATGATGTTATATCACATACCACAACGTTTATCGGATTCTTTGTGATATAACATCACAAAGTATCAGATAAACTTTGATTCACGTGACAACTTGCCGAATACATTTATTTTTTTTTTCAAAACGCACATTATTTATTACTGTTAGTATTCTATATGTTCTTAGGAATCAAGAATGGTTAGTCTAATCATTTATAAACAAAGTGTACAAAACACACTTTATTTATTAATAAGTATCTATCTATTCTAACGAATCAAGAATTGTTAGTCGAATGCGAAGTGTATATGTGCGCTTTTATATTAAACAAGTCTGATAATTCCTTAATATAAATGTTAAGATTGTTTCTTCATGTATAAGTTTTTTGCTAGATGTGTTGAAGCAGAAGTATCTGAGACTCTAAAACTCCTTTCATATTAGTCATGGTAGAGTTAATCTTATTTATAATAAATAAGATGTCACAACATCTTTTTGTAGCACTGCATAGATTTGAAAAAAAATTAACGATGTGCACTTTATAAAAACTAGAACAAATCCAACAAAATTTATACCTATAAGTTAAAAAATTGCTTTTCGTTCCAAACATAAACTAACGCTTATGCAAAGTGTCTTAACTAGTTTAGTTCTCTGGCTATAAAAGGGTTTTTTTTCTGGGTGCATTCATTTTAAATGTTAATTCTTTTTTTATGGTATCCGACAACGCTTGAATTAATTTTTTTTAATTTTATTTTTTAAAAACTGTTTAAGAAATTTAGTTGTATTGTCAATTATAAAGACTGCAAATACAAAAAAAATTGTATGAAAATGTGATATATTTTAAGAAATAAGAAAATGTGTAGTAAATTTTGATGAAATTAAACCAAAACGGTTTACACTCTGCTCAAAATGGTAATACAGGAATCTTATTTTTCTTCGTACACAAGTTATAGAATATAATGATGAAGGAAATGAAACAAAAGCTAAGAAAAATCTTGAAATGCAAAGGCGTGATGGGTAAAAACATATGTATATATATGCATTTATATCATAAATTTACAACCTCAATATTCTAAAAACACCTATAAATGAAAAAGTACTTCACCAACAATAAAACTTTTGGTTTATTTCATTTCCCATATTATTTAAAACGCTCGCAGAAATGTTTATGTAAATGCCTCTATTAATTTTTGAAATATCATGCCAATGGTGGATATTTTTTATGAAAATTAAAATTGAAGTGAAAGATAAATTTTAGCTGAAAAATAAGTTTTGCTTAAAATTCCCCTGGATGATAGGTGAAACCTTTTTTTCTCAGAAAAAATAAACTGTTTTGGAAAGATAAAAGTCTGAACGAAAAGAAATACAAATATAAAAGGAATTAGCCAATGTGATAGATAACAAGTGTTCTTAACGTAGTCGGATACCTTAAGATTAAACCATGAAGGAGGGCTTCACCTTTTTCCATAAAATCAGTAGCCACAAGAGAAACATTTCAAGAGAATAATTATAATTTCTTTATTGCAAAGATGTTACTTTTAAAAAACATATCTCGCTAATGTTAAATTATATTAAAAATACTTCAGAAATTTTATTCATTTCATTCCAATTGCTTTTTCCAAACTTGTTTTCAATTAATTATAATGAATTCCCATAGCTATTAATTCTATTCAAATTTATTTCCTCGTTGAAAGGTTTATTCTTCACAACAACATTTGGTATTAAAAAAATTTGCTTTAACGTTGTTTGAAGAAAGTATTCTAAATGCATGAATTTTTTTTAAAAATAGCAGGATTCTACTTCTTTTAATTCGTTCGTTTAAGTTTCTCTAGGAAATTTTTAAATACAGTTCCTATAATGTTTTAGAAAAAAAATTGAAATTTCAACACTTTGAAAATCCTTACCTTAAATTTTTAATATTCTAATCTTTTTCTATTAACATGAAGTAATTTCAATAAGAATAAAAGCAAATTGAACAGAAACTTACATTTCCTTTGGATGAAAAAAAGATACATACTATATACATCATTTCATCGAAAGCGTTTTACAAAGAAATAACCCTGAAACCATTTTTATAAAATCGAATTATAAATTTATTCTTTTTATCATGTTCTTTTCAAAGCAGAGGAAAGACTGAAATAAAATCAATTTAACATTTCTTTCAACAGATTTTTTTTTAACTTCCTAGAAAAATATTAGCTTCGGAAACTCAAAATGAATTCTTTTTTTTATTTCACAAATGATTTCAAGTTCGGTGTTTAATTTCTTTGATTAATTAAAATAAACGAATTTTAATTTCAGTATCTCAAATTCCATCAAATTTTTATTTCGATTACTATTGTTCCGATTTCCTGAAATAAATTTCTTTAACTCTTAGGTTTTAAAAGATTGTGAATCTGAAAAAAGTTCAAGAAAGAGGAAAAATTCCTTTTCTGTGATTCACGAGAGTTTTAAGATTCCGCTTAGTGAAATAACCAGGGGGCTCGAATTAGCCGTTAATAAACTTTAAAAAATAGTCTAGGAAGTAGTTTTATGATTAAATAAGGGAGTACTAACACAAAATGCGATCACTACAGAATGTTCTTGTGCTGAAATATGTAAAATAATCGAATATAATGAATAGACAGAGCAGGTTTAATATAATACTATAATACGAGGAATGGTTGTCAAGTTGAAAATCGCCCCAGAATTAATAAACTCCGGTAAACTTGAGGGTCTGGGGTTTTTGGCTACGAGGAATCGATTGGCGCCGGTTTTGAAGCGCTACGGTCGAGCAGTTCGGAGTTACAGATAGGATATTTTCAAACTTTATTAGTTCGCCATAATAGCTACTTAAATTTTCAAGCGGTAACGGGCTGCCATCTATAGCCAATATGACGAACTAATAAAGTTTTATGTTTATGCTGTTATAGGTTTATGTTTCTTATGTATGTATATATGTTTGGTTTTTCTAAATAAATTTGTCAAAAATATTGAATTTCAATCTTTACCTTTACTTTACCTTTGTATAGAATAGTTCCCTTTCCAAACTCTAACTTTGTTTAGAATAGTTTACAATGGTGCACTTTTACCGGTTATCTTTTCACCAATGGTTTCACAAATTTTCTTATGGCATGTATTATTTTGATAAATCACAATTGAAAATTTAAATCTTCGAGTTAGCTTCGATACCTGTTTTCTCCGAGCGGAGCTCGTTCACCCGCTGGTGGACATAAATTCAAAATATCACAGTTTCATTAATAGGTTGCAAATACAATAGAATATTGGAGACTATATCAAAAGCAAAACATCAGAAGGCTCCGTATCTAAAGGACTCAATTGCCTTAGGACTCAACCACAGTTCCCACTAGTGTTGTTGCGGAGATTCGGTCATTTAGTTTTTATTTACATGTGCCTTTGTGGTGGTATCTTAATAAGCCAGCCACTAAACATTGGTGATCTCTTTTGTCTTGCCGATATGTTATGGGTTTACATATCGTATGGTCGCGAGTTCAATCCTTAGCAGGAATTCTATTTCTACACTGGCTCGACTCCAGAATATGAGCCACCAAATTTGGTGACCTTGGAAAATGAACACTCTCTTCTCTCTCTAAAACGCTTGGCGCTACCGAAGCACTCTCTTCGCTCGTCATAACACTTAAGCTGTAAAAATTGTTCATTTCTCCGACGATTTACTAGTGGGGTAGTATTGTGCTGATATTTTAATACGCTAGAAACAGCCATGAGACATTGGTGGTCACTTTTATATAGGGATATGTTATGTGGCTGGAAATCGTATGGTCGCGAGTTGGGTCCTTGGAAGAATTCAATCTCCACATTGGCGTGATTCCTCAAATATAACCCGCAAAAACAGAAACTTTGAAAGGAATGAATAATAACTTTAAGAAACGTTTTTGTTTCACGTTTTTTTGATGATGTTAGAAATAAAATAAACAAATTTTAGATGCAAAGACTGAGAAATATTTGTCATCCTCATCCAAGAAGCCTTAAGGAAAGAAAGCACATGCGACAATCACCATTCCCAATTACTCTTTCGAATCTATAGTTACATAATGTAGAATATTTTAATCAAAATGTTTCATATTATAATTCATAGTTACTTCTTTGATATAGGTTATTAAAAGGTCTGTTAAGGTATTCGACTACGTTCAAAGGAAATTTTTTGAAAAATTGGATTTCTTTAAAACTATATAAAACTTTGATTTTTACATATGTTGTGAATTTTAATACAAAATACCATAAATACAAAAAAAAATATTTGAAAACTTAATATATTTTGAGGAAAAGGAAAATGTGTTGTAAATTTACTGAAATTAAACCAAAAATGATTTACATTCTACACACAACTGTAACGCAGCAATCCTATTTTCCTTTTTAAGCAAGTTACAGAATATAATGATGAAGGAAATGAACCATCATCTAAGAAGAATTTTGAGATGCAAAGAAGTGACGGGAAAAAATATACGTATATATGCATTTTTTAAAATAAATTCACAACTTAAGTTTTCTAAAAACACATATAAATGAAAAAAATATTCCATCGACAATAAAATAATTGGGTCATTTCATTCATTGGTTTGCCAATATTATTTAAAAGACACTTTGGAATTTTTCTGTAAACACCTGTATTATTTTTTAAGATAACATATTAATGACGGTAAATTTTTATGAAAATTAAAAATTTGAGAAAATTAATTTTAGACAAATTTTAGCTGAAAATTATGTGACCCTGGATGATCGATCAGGGCTACCTTTTACTAGAAAACATAAACAGTTTTGGAAAGAGGTAAGAAACAATAATTTAAAAAAAATTCCCCAATGTGATTAAAAATTAGTGTTTTTAACGTATTCGGATACCTTAAAAATTACTTGCATGTTTATAAGTTAAAAACCGACATATTGAAGCTGCTCATTTCCTTTTCAAGACTGACAATTATCGTTTGTAGTGAAATATCTCACCACGCTGAGATCTGATTCTCAAACCCAGTAACGGAAAAATCAAGGATCGCAATTCTCACAAACTGCCTGGCCAGTCACATGATTAAAATGAAGCGGTTCTTTGGAGAGGCGCATAATAGACGCGTTTCTATTTTAGTCCCTACTTAACTGCTGCCGTTATGACTCCTTTATGACGACTTAATTAGAGCCATCCAAAGATAATTTGGATTTCGCATGAGAACTTTTCCGCCAGAGATTATTTCCCAAATAAATAGGGCAAAGCATTTGGTGGCAGAAATGGAGGATTCCAGCTAAACCCTATCTGGAATATGTCATATTGTGAGAATGCACTGGCTTTTGGAAATTCGTAGAAAGGAGCATGTTGGTCTGAACGTTACGCTGCGGTGTTTATTATTTCATTCGATCATATGTTCGCTATTAGTAGAATATCCTGGAAAGTTTTATATGTGTGGTATATTTCAATGAATATAAAGTTTGTTTTTACAGTTCTATTCTGATAATCAAAATATATTTATGGACTTTTAAAAAAAACAGAACGTGGTGATAATGTTTATAAAAGATTGTTAAAATCACAAATTTTTAGTTAGTTATTTTGACATCCATTGTAAAGAAACGCTTGATCTATTTTGGGACGGACCTCGTCATTTGAACCACGGTCAGATGACACCTGAGTTCGCACCTCCCTCTCCAAACCAGCGGGAGGACTTTTGGCTTAACAGATTTAACTTTCAAGAGCTCCCTCTTACACGATTCTTCTTCAGTGGCATCGAGTCTCGAGTCTACAGCCTCCGGTTCTGAAGCTGAGACCTTACTACCAGGCTACCGCTGCCCGTTAAAAGTAGAGACATAAGTTGAAAACTATAAAATTGCTATTATTAAAAATTTTAAATAAAAATTCGAAAGCACCACATGATATTATCATGATTCTTTCTTAAGCGAGATAAATTAACCGAAAATAAGAAACGAAAGGATAAATTAGTTTTGATAACTGATATTCTTAAGTAATTAAAAGCAAGGAATCAGACGATAAAATAGTTCTATCTTCTGAAAATGATGACACTTCATAGAAACCGCATAGAATTATTAGAAAATGAAGATTTATATTTATAATTGGAAATGTATAAATTTACATGAACACATTAAAAAATTTTGGAAGCAGAAAAATAATAATTATAAAAAATCAAATATGGGGAACACAGTCTGCATTTTTAAACGCCGTTTTATTCTTTCTGGCATGTCTATGCGCGAGCGGCATGGACACAGACACATACCACAGGGCGAGACAAGAGAAGAAGTAGCGAGAGGCAGAAAAAATAATTATCCCTCGCCTTATTTACCATATTTTGATGGGGAAACTATTCTTTCAGAGAGCTAACATCTATACTTATAATAAAGCTCAATGTGTGTGTGTGTGTGTGCGTGTGTGTGTGTGTGCGTGTGTGTGTGTGTGCGTGTGTGTGTGTGTGCGTGTGTGTGTGTGTGTGTTGGCGCTCTACAGGCTAGACCAGCCATACTCAACCTTTTTTTTATAGGGGCCACAAACACGTTTCAGTCACGGTAGCCCGGGCCGCAAGTAAAAAATAATTAGGTGTGTAAATGAAAAAGTAATATCAACCTAATGAATTATTTAGTTTACTGTAAAAAAGAACTTTTAACAAAGATGCTTACTTACTTATATGTATATCTAACGAGACTTTTGGAACTGAGAGCATTTTTTTAAAACTTTATCAATATCTGGCTTGTCGTTGCATGCTACTCTTATTATATCATCCAAATGGGAATCTGTCAGTTTATTTCTATATACACTCATTGTGTATTTCATTTTTGAAAAAGATAATTCGCACACATACGTTGACCCAAAAAATGTTAGCATTATTTGGGACATCTTTGCACGCTTTTATATTTTTGGGGAACAATGCTCCAAAATTCCACATATTCCCTTTTTTCTTTGAAAATTACTTCCAGGTTGGTGTCATTTTTAAAATCAATAAATTCATCAAACAACTCCGAGTAATTACAATTTAAAACTGAAGCCAACTCAGAAATAGTTGGTGTCTTTAAATACCATGGATTTTCTACAAGTAACAAACAATTTTTTATTTTTCTGAGATCTTGAAACCTTTTTTGAAATTCGTTTAATAGTGCAGTTATAAAATTTGAAATTATGGAGCAGTTTTCTTCTGAAATGTTAATACCGTCCTCTCTGGTTTTTATAATAGTTGGAAAATTGTGCAGCTGTTTGTTCTGTATTTCATTATAATAAATACTTAGCTTTTCCTCAAATGCAAATCCTTTATTGGACACTATGTTATTTTCGCCTAGTAGACTCTGATTGAGATTGTTTAGTTTTTCCGTAATATCACATAGAAAACCTAAAAGACACCACCATTCATCGTTTTGTAATTCTGGGTACCCTTTATTATTTTGCTCTAAAAATAGGATTATTTCATGGCGTAATGAAAAAAAACCTTTCCAAAACCTTTCCTCTACTAAGTCATCACACCGAGGTATGCAAAAGAACGTCGCTGTGCTCACTTCCCAGTTCTTCAAGAAGGGTTTTAAATTTTCTGTGGTTCAGTTCTTTTGCTCGTATATAATTGACAATATTGATAACTGTTTTCATTAAAGCTTCTATTTCTGGTTGTACAGCACGGGCCGCCAAGTTTTCTTGATGGATAATACAATGGAATGTTATTAAATTGCTGCAATTATATTTTTTCTTAAATAATGAAATGAATCCATTTTCGGATCCAGTCATTGAAGGACAACCATCTATACACAAACACACGATTTTTTGCACATCAATTTCATGATGTTCTAAAAAATTACAAATAGTATCAAGGTAATTCGTGCCTCGGGTTTGACCTTTCATTGGCAGTAATTTTAAAAAAGTTTTCATGAATTTCATTGTTTTCTGTACAATATCTAGCAAACACCGAGCACTGTGATGTTGCTGAAATATCGGTGCTGGCATCAAATGCTAAACTGAAAAACTTGCATCTTCTTAGGTTTTTTAATATATCATCGGAAATAAATTTAGAAATGTCTTCAATACGCCTGGTGCAGGTTGAATCCGAAAGCTGTATTTTTTTATATCAGATACTATTTGTTTTTTGTTACTGTATTTATCAAAAAGTATATTAGCAGCACTAATAAAGCATTCCTTTACAATTTCCGCATCGGTAAATGGTTTCATATGCTTACCAAGAATGTAAGAAATTTCATATGATGCTTTTGTTACAGCCGAGTCTAGTGATAATGCCGCGAACATAACATTTTGTTGCTCATGCAATGATCTCTTAAAAAAACTCAATTTCTCATTTCTCAAAGACGATCCGGGAGGAAACGTTTCGTCGAAATCTTTATGTTTTGAAGTGAAATGACGAGAAATATTGTATTTCTTCAATATGATACTTTCCCGACATATCAAACAAGTAGCTGCGTTGTTTTTATTTGGCACAACAAAATTATCAGATTCCCACTCATCTTGAAACAATCTATATTCACTTGATATTTTTCTTTTATACTTCGACGACACTCCTGACATTATTTTGAAAATAATAGGTATACTTAATTTACAAAACAAAACTATTATTTGGCAGAGGACGCGGGTACGTACACAAATTTAGTTTAATAATTTAGATTAAATTTATAACAAGTTTAGTTTCGATCGACAATCAAAGCGACACGCACTTAGGTCCATGGATCTTACGGTCTGGCCACGCGCAAAGACGAGCGGCGGGGCGACTTGCCAATTAGTAAAACACACGTCTCATTACACATGACAAGCAATGTTTAGCTTCGCAAGTCGCCCCGCCATCCGCGTTTGCGCGTGATAAGACCTTTAAGGGGATTCCCCACGCCGCGTATTTCGTATCGTTCGCGCAACCATAGATTACAAACCTTTAAGGGGATTCCCGCGCAGCGTATTCCGTATCGTTTGCACAACCATAGATTAGGATAGTTTGCGTTTCCAATTTAAGCAAATTATTGATATCGCTCACATTCCCATACTTCCCGTTCAATTACCAACGCTTTGAAGGGCACCAAATTTGAAGTTGTTTACAAATAAGTTGTAACTACCTAGTTTAATAATTGGGCCAACCAAAAAGCCTCCGCGGGCCGCAGGTTGAGTATAGCGGGGCTAGACCATTAGACCTACAGCTACCAAATTTGATACATGTATACCTTGGAGGTCGGGAATGTGCACCTCGGAGCCCTTTTTTCGAATTTTTGATTAGAATTTCAATTAATTAAAATTTAAGCGAAATTTCGACGTTTTTCCGTAATAACTTCCGAAAATATAATTGCACAAACATGATTTTTATATCAATTTAAAGATAAAAAAATTAGCTTTCTAACGGTATCAGTTTTTTAAATTTATAACGTCAGCTTCTATTTTTAACGAATTTTTAAAGAAATATTTTAACCAGGTTTTTTTGAGCACGTGACTGGATAAAATAAAAGAAAACAATAACGGAAGTTCAAATAATAAAAAAAAAAACTATCATCGCAAAATAAATCTAAAAAAATGCAACTTTTAACACGTGACTGGATAAAATAAAAAGAAATATAAAATGTGATATTTTCTAAAAAAATAAATGCAAAGCAAAGGATTGTATGATCGTTTGCAATATCTAAATAATTACTTCAATAAATCTTCTTTACGGTAAACCTGATTGAATTTAGACAGGATATGCATTGGAATCCCGACTTAATGGCATATTTCTATAATCGTTTGCAATATCTGTATCATTTATTCAGTATTTTTTTTCATTATAAAATGTGATAGTTTCTAAAAAAATAAATGCAAAGCTAAGGTTTCTATAAAATCTGCAAGAGCACGTCAAATTGAAATAATTAGGTTTTATCACCGTGTTGCCATCATTTTGACGGAAGTTCAAATAAAAAAAATAAAAAAAACTATAATCGCAAATTAAATCGGAAGAAATGCAACTTTTAGCACGTGACTGGATAAAATAAAATAAATACAAAATGTGATATTTTCTTTAAAAAATGCAAGGCAAAGGATTCTATGATCGTT
Source organism: Argiope trifasciata (assembly GCA_026543055.1). Taxonomy (NCBI): domain Eukaryota; kingdom Metazoa; phylum Arthropoda; class Arachnida; order Araneae; family Araneidae; genus Argiope; species Argiope trifasciata. Next base: position 3,390 of record JAPMOQ010024681.1, on the reverse strand, counting down.
TGCAATATTTAAATCATTAATAGAATAAATTATCTTTATTTATACAGGATTGTATTTATACAGGATATGCATTCAAATTTTTTTTCCAATGGCCAATTTGTAAAATATTATTAATAGGCATATATATATTGTTTAATACTATTAATTTGTTCTAAATGAAGTAAATAATTACATTTTATGTAGTTTGAGTCAAACAATGCATTTATGAATAATGAGTTTTAGATTTCTTCATATTTTGCTATGTGAGCCATATTTTACAAAATATTTTTATTAATATTTTAAATAAAAGTTGCTACATCAATCAGTCTTCTAAATCAATCATTAAAACTGACTGATTTATAAAATTATAGAATATTATTAGGAAAACGTGTTCTTTTAGAACTTTCCATCCATCATCTTTAAGAAAATATAAATTTCAGGCCAATCAATCCCCGGAGTTACTTCAAGGCTAATGAATATGTGATTTAATTGAAAATGTTAGAACCCATTACTCATGGCGAACCAGCTGGTCGCCAAAGGCGGCTAGTATACAAATAAAAAGGAATGTTTTTCTGTATGTCATTTATACCTTCCTAAAACTGTGATCGAATTCCGATGAAACTAGGTTAGCTTATCGTTTACACCTGCGTGATAGTTATAGGGATAGAGCTACTATCTAAACTTTTTTTAAAAGCTTCGAATCTTATTTGCAGCTATTTATCAAGGATTCGTCTCCAAATAACTCGTTGAGGAGACAATAGATTCTGTAGAAATGTTAAATTCAAGTTAAAGATTCATATCTTGTGATTATAGTACGCAAATGCTATGCAAGTCATTCTCTGAAGTAACAGCTTTATGACAGATGATGGGAGAAAGCTTTGGGGGGTTTTAACCCTGGAGTTTTTTAATTTTAATTAAATTTTAGCTTTTTCCCAGTAACTACGAAATATATTGTAGTACAAATAAATTTGCACTATCCTAATTTTCAACTTCATTAAAGATTTTATGTATCTAATACTATAATAAAAGGAATGGTTGCCAAGTCGAAAATCGCCCCAGAATTAATAAACTCAAGTAAACTTGGGGGTCTGGGGTTTTTGGCCACGAGGAATCGATTGGTGCCAGTTTTGAAGCGCTACGGTCGAGCAGTTCGGAGTTACAGATAGGATATTTTCAAACTTTATTAGTTGGCCATAATGGCTAGTTAAATTTTCAAGCGGTAATGTGCTGCCATCTATAGCCAATATGGCGAACTAATAAAGTTTTATGTTTATGCTGTTATAGGATTATAATATGTTTCTTATGTATGTATATATGTTTGGTTTTTCTAAATAAATTTGTCAAAAATATTGAACTTCAACACACTTCAATCTTTACCTTTAAATAGAATAGTTACCTTTCCAAACTCTAACTTTGTTTGGAATAGTTTACAATGGTGCACTTTAACCGGTTATGTTTTCACCAATGGTTTCACAAATTTTCTTATGGCATGCATTGTTTTGATAAATCACAATTGAAAATTTAAATCTTCGAGTTAGCTTCGATACCTGTTTTCTCCGAGCGGAGCTCGGTTACCCGCTGGTTAATATAAATTCAATGTTTATTCCAATTTAAAAGAAAATATTTTAATCCCGTTTTCTAACATTAAACTTGAGAAGTCTGAACGAATATGAAACGAATCACGAGATGCAATCAATAGTTTCTTTCATCACTCTTCTTAAGAACACCAAGTTTTACAATTATAAGAGAATACATGAATCTAATATATAAAAATCAATATTTGTTCGTATTCTATGTACTGTCGTCCCGTTCATCCTATTTCGATAACGCAATGCCAAATGATTGATTGATTACACTTAATATAATTTTTTTCGGAGCCAGCAACGAGCTGAGAACCAGTTAGTACATTATAAAGATACTCATAGAGATTTCTGATTCACATGGATTGATAAGGGAATTAATTACATGAATTTTTTTTAAAAAAAAAGTTGCGTAGATCAGCAATTTTAGCCTTTCACTCGCAGCGTGGGAACCGCTGACTAAAACATTTTTACAAAGATTCTCTTGAATTAATTAAATATAGAAGGTGGAATTGGATCAGGAAATATGAGAATATTTTAGAATAAAGTTATTATGGAATGAATTAGGATAAAACGTTTTTCAATTAGAATTGAAATTAGAGTTTAAATTATCGTTAAACACACACACAACGAGGTTTATTATATAGAGAGAGTTTCTATTTTAAGAGAAAACGAAACTAATTATGGAAACGGAACTATAAATAGGAATCGAAAATAAAATAATTATTTCATATTCTAACAAGATTATAATTTTTAAAAAGCTATTAAAAATTTGTATTTCGTAAGCGCTGATGCTGTTACTGCTAAAATACAGATGAATCTAAGTAAATTGGTGATATAGGGAAGGTAAAAAAATAATACAATAGCATCAAAATTACAACAAGAGTACAATAGAATCAAAATTACAACGAATAGAAAAGGAATCAGGCCTGAAGACTTTTTCAAGGGCCACCCAAAGGCAAGAATAAAAAGTTAGGGATATATATATATATATATATATACACTGAAGTGACAAAAGTCATGGGATGACTGTTAATATCGTGTCGGTTCTCCTTTTTCCCGGCGAATTGCAACAACTCGACGTGTCATAGAGTCCACAAGTCGTTGGAAGTCCTCTGCAGGAATATTGTGCTATGCTGTCTGTATAGACGTCCATAATTGTGAAAGTGTTGATGGTGCAGGAGTTTGGGCTCGAACGGACCTTTCGATGATGTCCCATAAATACTCGATGGGATTCATATCGGGCGATCTAGGTGGCCAGATCATGCGCTGGAATTGTCCGGAATGTTCTTCAAACCAATCGCGAACAGTTCTGGCCCGGTGACATGGCGCGTTGTCATCCATAAAAATCCCATCGTTGTGTGGGTACTTGAAGTCCATGAATGGCTGCAAGTGATCTGCTAGCAGCTGAACATAATCATTTCCAGTCAATGATAGGTTCAGTTGCATCAGAGGATCGTGTCCATGCCATGTAAAAACAGCCCACACCATTATGCAGCCACCACCAGCTTGAACAGTGCCTTGCTGACAGTTTGGGTCCATGGCTTCGTGGGGTATGCGCCACACTCGAACTCTACCATCAGCTCGTAACAACTGAAATCGTGACTCATCTGACCACGCCACGGTTTTCCACTGGTTTAGGGACCAGTCGATATACTCACGAGCCCAGGAGAGTCGCTGCAGGCGATGTCGTGCTGTCAGTAAAGGCCCTCGAGTCGGTCTTCTGCTGTCATAGCCCAAGGAAAACAAATTTTGCCGCACAGTCCTATCGGTCACGTCCCTCGTACGTCCCACATTGATTCCTGCAGTTATTTGACGAAGTGTTGCTTGT
>JAPMOQ010024668.1:1344013-1369518 GCA_026543055.1 Argiope trifasciata | reverse complement strand
TCTGAAGTTTCTCCCGTCGTGTAACCGGCCCTTACTTTATCTCAAAATTTTCTCTTATTTCGTGGTCAAAATCCCACTTTCATATTTTATTATTTCTAAAACACTGTGAAAAAAGGTGAATAAAATAAAAATAAAAATTCTGAATTTGAACTTCCAACACTCCGATCGAAGATATATGAACCCCTAACGCCTACGTTATAACTTCAGAAATGCCCGAGATTCCCTGTCATAAATCGACTGATGCCAAAGACATTTTTATCACAATCCCTTAGTAAAATCACGAAACGGAAAAGTGTCTTTTTGCGCTCGTGTCGCGATGTATCATTGCTTCTCCCCGTGTACAAATGATGTCTCTCATGGAAAAATAAATAAATTTTTATTCCAAAAGTGTCATCTTTTCGTCCACGCTTTTGCCACTTTTTAAAGAATTAAAAAAAAAATCTAAGTGGTAGAAAGGAAAACCCCAAGGGAAGAAATTATTAATATGGTAACCATTTACTACGCCTGCTTATAGTGAACCAGCCCTTGAATCTTTTTCCTTGTATACTTCACGTTTTGATTTATTTAAAAATTTAATATCTGGGGAAATCTCATTATTCAGAATTATTTAAAAGACAAAAAGAAAAAAATGGGAGTAGCAATTAGAAAATGTTGTTTTTAAAGAGAACATACTTCCAAGATTATTGACATATTCTCCTTGAATTTAGCTTTTATAGATTACAAACTGCAAGATATATCCGAATACTTTTTTGCAGGACAAATACTAGTTTATAACTATTTTTAAATGCCGACTATCCAACTGAAAGCATGATTCCCTAGAATCTTCTGGTATACCTTTACAGAAATAAAGACTTGTGATTGATGTTCCTATAACAACTAACTAGGAACTTCAGAATAATATCATTATAAGGATTTGAACAGGTCATGGCTGGGCGCCTTTATTCCACTGATAACACGCATGCTATCAAATGATTCAGTTATTCAATGGCGTATTTTCAACTGGACAGAATAGTGTCTGCCTTTGGCCTCTAGGGCGAGAGGAGATCGTTATCAGGTTTATTGAAAGAACTTTGTTTTTCTAGTTCCCAAATAAATAAGCTTTTTAAAAAATACAGATTCCACCAATTATAAAATGTTAGGATAGTGTTAATTCTTTATCAAGAATAATTGATGGGGTTCTTATACTTTTCATTACTTTCATTTAGTTATTACAATATTTATAAAACTGGACACCTTATTTTGTATAAACATGGATGCCGGACAATTTGGAAGCGTGAAAATAAACACATATTTTCAAGATAAATTTAATTAAAAAGTATTAAGATATAGTAAATCATTAACATTTTAAAAATGTGCTGTAATGTGAAGCTAAATTAACCATCTTATTAAAAGAAAGGCCGTTTTCTTGCACTATTTGGGGCTCAAAATACCCAACTGTCACTATTACTTTGTTTTGCAATGAGTATAAATAAAGCTCTGAGAATTATTAATTTTTTTTGGTTGCTTAAAAGTGAAAGATATATGAATCTACATAAACTTGAACTACCAGGAAAAGCTAAGAATATATTTAATAAAAAATATTTCAATAAGATTTAATTATTTGTAGCTGATTAAAAACGGAAGATGGCATACAACAAAACAGTCCTTAAGAAACTGATCATAACTACTGGTCAAAAGTATTGCAAGTTCGAGAAATTTCGCGTTTTCTCAAGAATAAGTTACCCAAAAGTAATATATTTTTTCCTTTTAAAGTTATATTTTCTAGTATGAATGTGGTGGAGAAGTTTTAAGCTACTGCGTCATCCATTGTGAGGCAACGACTGCTTCATCCCGGTAGTTTATTATAAAATCGCTCCGACTGCGAAGGTTTTCATTTCGTTTGTTGCCCTGACGAATTGTTTTTGCTGCCCATTGTTTTTCAATTTAAACTGGTAATTTCAATTCAAAATGTATAAATTAAATCGTGAGAAGCGTCCACCTGTTATTTTAATACATCAAAAAGACATTCCAAACCTTAGGATTGCTCATTGGTGAGTCGACTGTTTCACGCCTCTTAAAAAGATTAAAACCCGAAGGAACTGCCTATAAAAAGCCTAGAAGTGGTCATCCGACGTTATTTTCTTTACGCGCTGATGTGACATTGACTCGATTATGCAGTAAAAATAGCTTAGCAAGTTCTGCTACTCTTGCAAGGGAATGGAATGAGTCTACATCTGTCATTACCAATCCCAAATCAGTTGGCAGGAGGCTCTGTGAAGCTGGTTTATAAGGCACAAGTATCTAGAAGAAAAAAACCAGTAATTACGTGAGCAATGTGGAAAAAACGATTGGAGTGGGCCAAGGTGCATAGAAATCGGAGTATTTCTGAATAGAGGCAAGTTATATTCAGCTACGAAAATCGCTTCTCTTCATTATCTGACCAGATTGTCAGGATTTGGCGTAAAGCAAAGGAGAGCTCGAGGCCAGCATGCCTGGTTAGTACATCAAAACAACTAGAAAGCACAATGATGTAGTGGTGCATGTCGCATCAGTCCAGCAGACGATTTCATTTTGTACAGGGAACCATGAATGGGGGCAAGTATGTTTGTGTGCTGAAGGATCAATTGCGTCGTAGTGCTCGTGACGTGTTCCCAAGGCAGAAATAACTATTTCAGCAAAGTCTAGCTCCTTGCCATACGTCGGAAAAGATGAGACAAACTTTACAATTAATTTTAAATTCCATTTCATTTCAGTTCTGATCTCTATATCGAAACATACGTTAATTTATGCGTTGCGTTTACAAAACATGGTATTAACCTTCTCGCATAGTCAGGAAACTCGCCAGATTTAAACACCATTGAGAATTTATAAAGTGTAATTGAAAAAAAAAATAATAATAACTGAAAATCATTCCAGAAAAAACGAGAAATTCAGGAAACAATAATTAAAGTTTGACACCCTGAAATATTAAATGCTTTTCAGTTAACTTGAACTCTTTTCTTTTCTGAATGAAATGAATTTTTTTCACTTCATTTTATGGCGGGGGACCAAAATGGACCCCAATTCTGAATAACCTGCACATTTTTTTTGTATTTTATTCTTTTGAAATTAAAAATATTTCTTTTCACTTAAAAAACTTAATTATATCTTACCTTTAGACTAATTTAGCATATTAACATAAAATTATCATTTTAAATGAGAAAAATATTATATTTTAGGGGTTTATTCTTGAAAAAGCGGGAAATTTCTTGAACTTGCAATACTTTTGACCAGTAGTGTATATTATACACTTGAGTTTAGGTGGCTGTATATAACAAAGGAGACAAGATTCTGAAATGCTTATTTTTTATGCAACCAGAAATTGATATTAAAATAAGAATGTAGTGTAAATAATCATAATTAGATGTAGAGGTCTCATGTATGATAGTTACAATTTAAAAACTTATACACTTTTTTAAATAAGCGATTTTAGTTTTGAATTGTAAACATTTTTAATAAAACTGAGGTAGACTAGTTGTTTGAATTGCATTATGTGATTTGTTTATTTATTTAGTCTTTTGTATCTTAATGGATTCTGAATAACGGCATTTTAATTTTTTCCAATGTGTTATTCGTTCTACTAAATGTACTTGTATAGATAGTTAATATAGATTATTGAATAATTAAACTAATGAATCAAATTTTACTCTTTAGAAACAAAGAATGTTTTTGAGATTGTTTGTTAATTCAAAATTTTCATGATGTCTGATGCTGAAAATGTAGAAAAAAGTAATATATCAAATTCACCAACTGAATCCATTGTAAAACTTGAATCAAAAGAGACATTCATTGGTAGCCCAGAACATGCAGGTAAATGCTACATGCAGTCTCATTTTGTAATTTTCTTATTCTTTTTATTTCTTGAAATATGCATTTTACTTATTTCTATTTTTTTCATTCCTGGCCTGTGATTAATTAAGATCCAGCAATATCTGAAGATGGCAAACCATTTGTTGGTATGGAAGGAGAACTTGATTTTGAAGTTCTCTCACCTGAAAAAACTGAAAGACTTGAAGATCAAACTTTTTCTCTCCCAAATGAGGTAAGAAGTGTACAAGAAATTTTAATCAGATTTATACATCTGTTGATCACTGATATTTGTACATTTTTAATCAAAGTTTCAATAAAAATCTGCAATATGCAGAATGTATTTCAGACATAAATGAATTTTCTGTGTGTTTTTATGTAACAATCTGACTAGTGTGCTTCAAAATTATTCACAGCTCTTTATGGAAAAAAAAGGTAATATCCATTTTTTGTAACAGTCAATTTTATAATTTTTTTTGTCGAATTTCTAAAAAGGAATGTAAACAAATTTTGTTCTGTAACACAATGTAAAGTGCTTCAAAATCTATGGAATATGGAATTCATGTTCAAATTTTTTTTTTTTTTTTTTTTTTTGTAAATGTAGCTATATTATGTCTGTAGGAATGATTTTGTTACCATTTATATCATAGGTATATGACGGCACATTTAATAGTTTCTCCTATCTGGGTTCTGAATTGAATACTGTTAATGACGTAACACCTGAAGTGCGTAACAGAGTTACTGCTGGTAACAGATGTTTTTATGGAATTTACAAATATCTAAAATCTAGTCTGATTAGCAGGGAAACAAAATTTTTGTTCTACCAAACTTTCATAAGGCCCATAGTAACATATGCTGCTGAAACGTGGGCAATGACCGAAAGTGATAAAGAAATCTTAGCAGTTTTTGAAAGAAAGATATTGCGAAGTATTTTAGGAGGTGTGTAATGTAATGACACATGGAGAAGAAGAACAAACTTGGAACTTTACAATCTATACAAAGAACCTGACATAATAAAATTTATCTCAATCCAAAGACTAAAATGGGCAGGACACTTGATTAGAATGAAAGATGACCGAACCACCAAAAAGATCTTCGACGCTAAACCATCTGGAACCCGCAAAAGGGGTAGACCGAGGATCCGGTGGATCGAGTGTCTAGAAACAGATCTAAAAGTTCTCAGGGTTAATAACTGGCAAAGTCTATCCAAGAAGCGGGCAGCCTGGAATTCGATTCTGCGGAAGGCTATGGCCCACCCTGGGCTGAAGCGCCACTGAAGAAGAAGAAGAAGAAGATATGACGGCACAGCCTGTGATTCTTCCACCTCCTGTTCAGTATTATTATGTATATTGTAATGAGGGGGAAGCTTGACCTATTTGAATGATCTGTGTTTTAGAATTTAGATTGAAAATGCACACAAAGAAAAATAATCAGTATAAACTCACTAAATAAAAGATATTCATAAAAAAATGGTTACAATCTTTGTCATTTTAGTCCTGTTGGGCAAATACAACAATAACATAGAGATAAATGAAATAATAAATGTCTGACATGTTTCTACAAAACTCAATATTCTCTAATTGCTATTGAAATAATTTGATCAGGTTTATACATTCTGGTCCTTTTAAGTGTGTGAAAGTAGGGGAGGGGATGGAGAAACAAATTTTAACAAATAGGCTTTCAAGAACTTTTAGTATTTAATTTTCACTTCGAAAAGAATGTTAAATTTTCTGATAGTTGCAGTGCAATAAGATGTAGTTATTTACTTTGCTATCAGATTTATGCTCCTGTAAACAGCCTGCACCGATCCATAAATTCAACAAACGTATTGAGTGCTTATTGGTGGACGGATTATTTTCCCGCTTAGTGTAGTGATATTTGTTTATAAAGGTGTGCACATCATGATACAGTTGTCTCATTTTGTGAGGTGTCGGAACCCTAAAAAATCGTGATTTGAGATTTTTACATTTTCAAATTCTATAGATTTTTGAGTTTTTTTCTCAAATAATAATAATAATAATAATAATAATAATAAATCTTATTTTTTAACTCTACGGTTGTTATAGAAGTATTATTTTTACATAAATTGTCACTTAAGAAAAACCCTCAGCTGGATTTTGACCATCTGATGCTGATACATAATGCAAGTTTAAGAAAGCAGAATTGTTTGGGAACAATTTCCACCACAAAAACTGTTTCCCTGTTGCCTTTGAAGAAGCCATTAGATCCATTTTCAGGGATTTGGCAAATCTAGAGCTACTGAACAAATGTCTGCATAGCAGTACACAAAATAGAAACAAGTTTCTAAATAATGATATATGATCTTTTTTTTTTTTTTTCAAGAAAAATATTAGTTGATATAAAAGCCCTTTCTTTAGGAGTATATGCTGCTGTATGTTCCTTTAATGTAGGAAATGTAAAACTCTAAATTTGGGAATAATCGAGTTTGAAGGTTACTCCATTCAGGAAATGAAATGCCTCATTAATGAAAGACTTATAAGAGCAAGATATGCCAATTTTCAGAAAAGGCTGGAAGAAAAACTAAAAAGGCTGAGCGAGGTTGATAACATTAAATATAATGTAGATAAAATGGAACTAGATAAAATATGAACCAGGGATATTCTGATGGATAAGTAAATTAAAATTAAAATGTATTTTTCTCAAAATGTTAAGTTTTCATATTTGATGTAACTTAAAAATAAACATCTATTGTCCATAGGTGTGCAATAATTTTTGCAGCAGACCTATTATATCTCTTAGTATCTACTGAAATAAGCTTTAAAAACAAATATATTTTTATGAGTTTTTTTGTGTGTGTCAAGGTATAAAAATATACTGTATCTAATAAAATATTTTAAAAATTTACACAAAATTGTAAGTGAAAAAAAATCATTTCATTATAATGAGAAAGGTGCCTTTATCTGCCTAAATTTTTTTTAAACATCTGTAGCTATAACAGATTTTAAGAAAATGAACATTTTATTTCATAATACGGGATTCCGGTTTCCCATTTAAATGTTGAATTTTGAAATCTAATGCATCCTAATTGTACATTTATTTGTTGTTTTTGAATTCCTGTGTTTTTTTAAAAAAATCTTTTAGTTCATGTTAGCAACTCTAATTCAGGTTGATTCTCAGGCATCAATGACGGGAGAAATGGAAAAAACTGGTAAAGAGACTTCCCTCAATGCTGAAAAAGGGAACGAATCAAAGGTATGTGCACTTTTTCTCAAAGTGAATTAACTAACTCTTTTCTAACCCCTCAGGAGCTCATCTTTTATAGGTTAGTACAGGCTTCCCAACCCGCAGGTACCAGGGATCTTGACTGTCTTCGTTATTTACTCACCACTACGCCATCTTTCTCCTTTCTCCATGAGAAACTGTCGCCGCTCTGTTTGCTTTCTGATTCTCGTGGGCAGCAAATACCCCCACGTGTTTGCCGTGCGTGGCGACCCATTAGACGGGTGGTGCACTGTGGTTCCCAGTGTATCAATCGGCTGGTACCTAATCACCTGAGTGGCTAGTCTGCTATTGATCAAGCGAAGGGGTTACTCCCTGGGCTTGGCGTTAATGGTGGTCATTGTTTCCGGGATGAATTCTCAGCGTATAGGTACCGGCTAGCACCAAGGTAAGCGCCGAGGCTGGGAATAGCCAGAGCCGGTGGCTGCGTTCCCTTGTTGGGCTCCATGGTGGGTGGAGCCGTCGGGTATGAATTCCCATCGATGTCGAATGGGTAAAAACCAAAAATCTCCCTTTAGTAGGTAACACAATGCTTCAACTTCTGTACAGAATTTTCCAACGTTCTTTCTGGTTCAAAGAAAATCTGAAAGTAAAGAATTTTTTTATGGTGTGTCTCCATTTTTAGTGGAAAAGGCAATATCTGGAAGTATGGGCTAGGTAAAATCTACAAAGAAACTTCGATCTGGTGACCTGCTGGTCGAAGTTAAATTCTGCCAAAGAAGTGTAACAAATTATAAATCTGAAAACTTTATCAGCGATACCTGTTTTAGTTAGTTCCCATTCATCATTAGATTAATCAAAAGGTGACATATCTTGTTGTGAATTGTTCAATGTTCCAATAGATAAAATTGCTAAAAAGCTAAAAAGTCAGGGAGTGACCCATGTGTGGCCTATAACAATACGAAAAAAGGGCCAGCTCCTGAATTCTAAGCGTCTTGTATTAACTTTCAATTCCTCTACTTTAACAGAATATATTAAGGTTGGATATATGCGTTTATCAGTTAGAGTACATGTGCCAAATCTCTTAAGGTGCTTCCAGTGCCGGCATTCAGATCATCTTGCAGCGGGACAATGGCATGCGTCGTTCTGCAGAAGTCAATCATAACAGCACTAACTGCACTGGTAAAGAGAAGTGTGTAAACTGTAAGGGTGATCACACATCTTTTTCCCGATATTGTCTTGCCTGGAAATAGGAAAAAGAAATAATATCAATAACAACAAAAAATTAAACATTTCTTATCAGGAAGCCCGCAAGCTCATTAAGTCGAAAATGCCTAATTCTGGAAATACTTACGCTTCTGTTGTGAAAAAGATATCTGCTACCATATCAACTCAATGGGATTTAGCCGATATCACAGCTTGTATCGTTTCAAAATCCTCTGAAACCGTTGCAATAGCATCTGATCAAGTTAACTCATCAAATCCTCCGCCGCTATCTGCTGTACCTGTTTCTGAAGATCCTTCTGTTTTACCGGACCAAAGTAATTGTCAGCTTGTAATTAACGTTAAAAAATTTAAAAAGACCTCTCCGACTAAAACAAAACCTGTTATCAATACTGAAAAAGTCTCAAAATTTTATAGCATTTCCCCTCATCAAATTCCTACGACAGTTGTATCACAAAATACTGTCTCAAGTGGAAAACCGATGTTGAATACTTAGCCATTTATCTCGGCTCAGACTCAATTGTTTCCTTCTGCGAACATTGCATTACATTCTATAAATGCTCGTTCTTCAGGAGGAATGAGGGTACAAAAATCTGGAGAATCTGATGCCGATGCAGAAATGAGCTCTTCCACTGCATCGGAAGCGGATATATTAGAATATGATATATCTGAAGACTTGTAAGAGCCATCACAAATTTCTAGTCCTGCACCCTCTGCCAAGTCTAAAAAGGAAAAGCGTAAATATATTATCCCTACGAAATACAAGAATTTGTAGCATCGTGGCATGCGCCCTTTTCTTTTGACTTTTAATATAAAAGACTTTTTTTTCTGTAACTCATATACTAATACAGTCTTTTACCATTATATTTATAGTTTTTTACGTCTTCCGCTATATTTTTCCTATGCCCAAAATTTGATCTTTTAGACATGTATTTAATTTACCATTTTGCTATCTGAAGGCTGACAAAATGTATTTTGTCCATTTACAAATTTCGACTCGAAAAATTTTGAAGTTTTTAAAATTTTAACTCCTTTTATCTTTCATTAAAATATGTTGTATACCGTGAACCTATTTATCTACCGTAGGTTTGACGCAGCATAACCAAACATGGCCCTTGCGCCAAAAAACTAAACCAACCAACCATCTCTTTTCTAAATTCTGTTTGAACAAAAAAGTAACAACACATGAAGACTAATATTTTGTACATGATGAAGATATATTGTTTTGCATTTATAAAAAAATGAAATATTTGAATGAAAGAAGGTGGGGGATGGGAATGCATTAACATACGTTCAAGATTTGCCTCTGGTACTTTTTATCTGCTTTTCTAACTTTTTTTTGATAATAAAATGTGCATTTTTTTAAAAAATGCATCATCTTCTAATACTTTAAAATAAGAAACAGGTGTAAACTAAAACTGCTGATCATTTTAATTTTCAATCTCAGGTTCAGTGCTTTTAACCATTTAAATTTTATAATAAAATAAGCTGGGCAATAAATTTTGGTGTGAATTTTTTTTTGTATTTTTAAAATAGACTTTTAATTTCAGTTTCGAATTACTAATCATGAATTTGGCAAGGATTTCTTAACATTAGGCTCCTATTAAATATGTTAAAGCTTAATGATACAGTGTGTTGAAAATGAATGCATTTTTTTTTTCTTTTTTTTTTTCTCCGTGTTATTGATTGTTACTTATAATTTTTCGCGCATTTTCTGAGAAATTTTTTGACACTCGGCAAAAGTAATTGAAACTTCTTGTTATAGTTCAACTTAAAATTGTATGCTATCTGTGCTTAATCTAATGAAAACAATTTAGTAGTCTTTTCAAGTTTTCATAGCTTTTTTTTTTCTTAGAGACGGAGTGTCCGAATAGGAAGACTGGGAATTATTTTCCATTTTACAATAATACTGTCTTAAGACTTGTTTTGCATAATATCTAAACAAAATCGGTTGTAAAGAGTTACAATCTATTTTGATCAGTCAGTCATAGACAATCAAATGAGAATTTTTTAAATCCTTTATAAAATAAGGCAGAAGTTGATATTAACTGTAAGATGAAGGCTCTCAGATATCTCCTGGGATTCAATTCTAAGTCTTGATGCAGGTAACTCTGCCATATTAGTCTTTGACAGATTTAAATCTTAACTAAGTTATTGGGTTGCTCTGACCTGTTAGAAAGATTTCAGCTTTGGGGCTGGGGGGGGAGGCAGATTCAGCTTTAAAATCTAACCCCCATGAATATTTACTTTGTAAAAGTCTTTTTCCAATTAAATTCCTAGTCCAAATTGCCTCACGTTATAGAGAAACAGGATTCCTGTTCAAATGTCATCCTTGTCGACTGACCATGGTTCAATATTATTTGACGTCCGTCCTAAAATATCCCTCGTGTTGCTTCAAAACTTGATGAAAGTAGATCTTAACTTACAAAATTAATGATATAGAACACGTGGTGCAAATATACAAGGTGACCTGCCGACTGGGAACTGTCAGGAAATTCAAGTAGGTCGGGAAAAGTCTGGGAAACTTAGTATAAAACTGGATATTTTATTTTAAAAATAAATTGGTGTTATTTATTGAATTTGGTTATTTGCTGATATTTTTTCATAAGTAGAACGAAACATTGTTGGTAGTCGAATGAAATTGAGGAGAAATTAATGAAATAGAAGAGAAAGATTAACAACCATATCGAATTTATTGCAAATACGTATGAAAATATAATATTTTCTACGAAATTTTTTGTTTGTTTTCTTTCAGGATAATAAGGTATCTATTTAATTAGCGAAAATATTTTTTCAGGATGTATAGCGTCACGAAAGGGCTTACATTTGAAAACAATTTTTAAGCATACTAAAAGTGCTCAATTTCGGAAGAAATGTCCTTAAAAGTGCTTTATTTTCTCTGTAAGTGCAAAGAAGATATTCTTTTTTTTTTCGCACAAGATATCCCCTTTTGTTTCAGCACTCGATGAATGTGCTAAAACGATAACAGTCATAAATATTTGTTGACTGGATTTATCAAAAAAGAAAACGGACGAAAGGGAAGCATTCGGGGAAGGGATGCAAGAGTTTTAACCCATGTTAAGGTAATTGTTGATTTTTTTTTCCGCCCGTTTTTTCAACATTGGGCGCCATATTGAAATGGTTATTCTGAAAGAACAAAATACGAAAAATGCCGAACTGGGTACTAGTCAAAAAATGTTTTAACTTCTTTTACATGTAGTGTTCTAAATAACGAATAATTTATTTTAAGTATCTCAGATAATTTTATGTTCAACTCTTTATGTGTTTTTAAGGACTGCAGATTAGCTCTGGATGACGAAAAATAAGAATACAGCATGGTGTGTAAAATAAATGAGAGATGAGAGAACCTCAGAGATGAGAGAACTTGTTCTAAAAATAAAAACACATGAAATATAATGTGTAAATGTTATCTAGCTGTTTTTATTCTTATTGCTGTGAAAAACTGAACTCATCCAATCTTTATTCTTCTGTTTCTACGACCATTTTTTGTGAATTATACTAATTTTTACACTTGCATTTACAAGCATTTTAATACTATTTTATATCTTTCAAAGTTGTCTAAAATTTTCTTACGAAAATCTAATTTCTCTCTCTCTCTCTCTCTCTCTTCATGGTTTAAAAGTTTATAAATATATAACTTTTAAACTATGAAATTTTTCCTTTATACCTCTCTTTGAGGTGGGGAAACAATTTTTAATCAAATTTTGTCATTTAAATGATATAATTTGGTTGCATAGATGTTTTTTTTTCCTTCCTATTTTTGAAATGCTGGTATTCAAAACACACACACACACACACCCAAGTTTAAACATAAAAAAAAATCATTTCGACCGTAGTCATATACCTTAAACATTATTATTAATAAAAATAATTTGTGCTAGACTTTTAGAAGTTCAAAGTAATAAGACATTTTTTTATAGCCTGAACATTTCTGAATACCGTTAATCCTATTCTATTGAGAGAAATAATTTTAAAAACTTAATTTGGACCTTGGTATTTCACTGTCACCAATTTTTTATGATAGTTTTGCTGGTCTTGTAAGGGTAACCATTCCAGAATGTTTAGTTCTTAGCTTAGTAGGACTGCAGCTAAAATTTCTAAATGAAGCGGGTGCAGGAGGACTTTTACATATTCTTTACTTTATATCCCATCTATGTCAAATTTTATTTGCTGTTGCACACATAAAAATCAAATACAAATTTTTGGTCATGATGTGCTTCTACATCAATGATGACAATTTTAGAAATGATGTATCCATCTAAATAAACTGGTACTTTGTTTAAGAAATATTGAAAAATATCAAAGATTTTTATTGCTAATCTTATAAAAGTTTACTTAAAATTTTGGTAATGATAGTCTTTTCACTTTTATTATCCTTTTATGTTTTTGTCAAAACCAAAACAACATCATTTGTTTTACAATAGAAGACATTGAGCAAATATTATGAAAGTACAGAAATAAATATTAAAATTAAAAAGATGCTCCTTTAAAATTAACTAATTATTTTTCCAATAAAAACTATGCGTTATTATAAAACAGAAAATAACCTAAGATTAGAAAATATGCAGGTTTACATATGTATTCATGTACAAAGGGGCTTAAAAGTACTTAATTTTTATAGTACTTTCTCACTATGCACTCTGATTTTTGCTCCTATGAAAAAAAACCCAGCCTAATTAGAGCCCAGCTCCTGTTACTGTTATGATTTTAAACTTTAATGGGTCTCTTACTTAAAAATATATATGGAGCTATCTCCCACCCCCATTTCTTCCTTCGGAAGTTAATTCGATCATACCGTGTATTGCCAGAGCGAAAGTATTAAAAGTATTCTGTGTATAAATACTCAAAACGTTGTAAAATATTGACCCATTAATATAATTCCAAAACAATGTATTGAATTAAATAAGCATTTTACAATAGTTATCTTTTCTCTCTTCTCGGAGATCTTTTTGTTAAATTATGAAGTATCGGATGCTATTGCTATTATTTCTATGAAACTTTTTTGTTTATTTTTAATCATTATGAACATGGATTACTAAATTCTTAATATGAATGGAGGCTATGAGCGACATAAAATGGACGTCATTGCTAATATTTTCTTTTGACATTCAAAAAATCTTTTGTACTCGTTTAATATTCCCTATAAATTCTACAAAAGCTCTATACTTTAATAATAAAATTAAACAAGAGCAATTAATCTGTTTGATATATTATGGATGTATATGCTTCTTGTAATTTCTTCCAAAAATTTTTTTAAAGATAATAGCTGCATTTTTTAAATACAGTTTTTGTATGAAACTGTTTGCCACAAAAACTTATAAAATGCTTTCATGTTGTCTTTTTTGAAATTTATATTTCTAAAATATATTTCTTTTAATGCATTCAAAAAAAAAAAAAAACGGCTCATTTCCTACTTTTTTCTTTATTTCACAGATTAAAAATTGAGCGAGCATGGAAGCGATTATATATATATATATATATATATATATATATATTATCATACTTGTTAAGCTAAAAGTGAATGCAATTTTGATTTCATTGAAGATTTTTTCATATTTTGATGCAGAGAATTCATTTTGTATTTGTAAATGGATTTTTTTCTGTTAGTAAAATTATTTTGTTCTGATTGGCATGTTGGTAAATTGTATGGATTGTGGAGACTCCACTGGAAGGAAACATATTATTTCATTCTTAAGCACTCCAACTATTTGCATATATTTTTCATGAAAACATTTGACAAGCAGTTCCGAGATGTGACTGATTGGCTAAAATTTGGTCTAGATGGGTATGTATCTTCTAGTGTATTAATATATTTTTTAAAAAAAAAAGAAAAGAAAGAAAGGTTTTACATAATTGAAGCTTATCTAAAATTCAGTGAGTGAAAAAATATTATTTAAAAAAAATCTGAGAATTAAATTTTATTTTACGTTAATTTTTGTGAAAAGAGTTGGAACAATTTTTCACTTAAGAATTTATTTTGCAAAAATTAATGAGAATAAAGTAAAATATTATTGTTCTGAAGGTATTAGAAACATCTGAAAATTTCTTCAAAAAAAAATCCGGAAATGCAAGGGAAAGGCCAAAGAAATTCGAACATCAGAAGTGCTGGCCACCCAGATATAGTATTGTCCAGGTATTCATAACTGGAGTTTGAAAACTGTAGACCATACTTAAAATTGATTCCGATCTTCTATATCATTCAAAAATTCATTTGGATTGTTTCCATTCTACTGTACTTCTTCGCCTTTTTTCCTTTTTTGTGATTTCTCCATGAAGAGTCTGGACTTCTCAGAAATATCGGTTAATAATCTTCTTACTTTGTTCCTTCTAAATCTATAGCATAATAAATGCTGTAGAGAAGTCAAGAGATTGACTGGATTGCCCACCAGATGGCGGGCTAGGAGGTGGTAGTTGTTGTGCTGTTGAGAGTTGATGAGGGACGGGTGTG
The DNA here is from genome assembly GCA_026543055.1 of Argiope trifasciata. NCBI lineage: Eukaryota > Metazoa > Arthropoda > Arachnida > Araneae > Araneidae > Argiope > Argiope trifasciata. The sequence continues at coordinate 1,354,820 of JAPMOQ010024668.1, read as the reverse complement.
TACGAAGGCGGAAAAATGTTGCTGATCTTTGATATGTGTGTATTGTGATTGTGTTAATTTTTTCCGTATTAAATGTTCCTGTGCCGTGACATCTTAAGCTACCAAATAAATATTGATGTCAGAAATACGTCTCATCATTCCCCCACGACACTACAGTCCTATAATCTGGTGGCAGCCGTGGCACGAAAGCAAAACTAAGTGTCTATAATAGTTTGGATGGTTGGGGTAAGTACCTTTTTTGTCTGAAGGATACCTTGGTAATTTTGCTCTCAATTTTTGTATTAAAATCTGGGAAAATTGAAATACTTAGTTGCAATTCTTTCGATTCCTATTTTGCATTAAATTTTGGATTAAGATTGTTATTCCGGCAAATACTTATCCCTGCTATTCTGTTTACTAAAAGAATTTGTTTTTGTAAAACGAAAGAATACTGAGAAGAGAAATAAAAGTGCAATTTTGTGTGAATAAGTACACTAGGTGATTTAAAAACATAGCATTCAAATACAATACTTGGTCGTGATATTAAAATAAATATTTCATGTTTGTTACTTATTAGAATTTCAAATGTGTTTCATTGTTTATATTGTATTCTGATTGAAAAGTAATATTTCAAAACTGAGGATTATTGCTTCGTAAAAAGAAATACGTTAACCCAATTTGAGTAGTATTGTGTGGAATATGTATAATGCTCTATTTTCTTTGAAGTGATAATTTAAACTGATTCTTCGAAAACGAAAATGAATATAATTTTTTTGTTTTTGTTTTCTTGGGAAGCATTTTATTTTGCTTGTTTGTTGAATGAGTACTGATAAAAAAAAAGTACTTTCGTTTCTTATTCTGAAAAGTAAAAGGTTGAACAAAGATAATATTTTCTTTATATCTATGTATACGCATATGAATTTTTTTTTGTGTGTGTTTTTTATTGTAGTGAAAGAATTTATGTGTTAATATGTAGCTAGCTATTCTTTTGATGCGTTACAATGATGATTCATAGTGATTGTAGCTAGTTTATGACGTTTCAAAATTTATTATTGCTCGTTGATAAAGTAAAATTATTCTGAATTAAATATAAAAATTTCTTTTTTTTTAATCACGGTTTGTTTAAAGAAAAAAAAAACAACGATAAGTTAGTCTTTTTTATACAACTGATGAATTCATTATTTTAGAAGTTTTGAGTTGTTCGTGGTGTTAAACTTTTATTTTTTGTTTAACAAGTAAATAAGAAGAACTGCAAAATTTGTTTTGTTCTTATTTTTTATCTGAATTGTACTTTTGATTTCCGTATTCTTATTGAAGTTGATTCATTTGTTTTTAAAATGAATTTATATATTTGACATATTTTTATTTCAAAACAAGATTTATGGGTTAAATCTTATCTCGGTATTTAAGAGATTTAATTAAAAATTTTTTTTGCAGAATATTATATAGTTTTGAATTTTAGCGTTAATTTATATTTTTGCTTAAAATAAAATCATGGCTTATTTAGCTAAGGCAAGAAAAGCAGAACTTTTAGAAATATGTGAAGAATTAGGTCTGGAAGCGGATTCTGCAGATAAAGTTTTGAAACTTAAAAATAAAATTTTAAATAGTGAAATCTGTAGGGAAGAAGAAGTAAAAATGATATTGGAGAGGATTATTGAAGACAGAAAACAAAAGGAAGATGAACGAGTTAGTCAAGAAGCTGAAAGAATTAGACTGCATGAACTAGAAATGAAAAAATTAGAAATGTCAAACAGAGATCTTAATAGAACAAATGAAACCCGAAATACTGTTGAGGTCAGTTCAAGAATTCAACTAGCGCAGATTACACCAAAGTATGATGAAATGGGACTGTATTTAATAAATTTCGAGAGAAGAGCAGAAATGGCTCAAGTTCCAAAGAAAGATTGGGTTGCTTACCTATTAGCTGTTTTACCTGTAGAATTATCTCACATGCTAGCTAGAGAAGAACCGGACGATGCTAATAACTATGATTTTGTTAAAAATCTTATTTTGAAAAGGTATAAACTTAATAGCGAAAAATTAAAGCAATGCTTCTATAGACATCACAAAACTCCTGAAAAAACCTGGAAAATTTACGCTCAAGAACTGTCGAGTTATTTTAATGAATAGATTTTGGAATTGAACATAACGACTTTTCAGGAACTAAAGGATCTAATTGTGACGGAACAACTAAAATTTCGAGTACCTGCAGAAGTGCGAGAACGTTACTTAGAAGATTGGTTGAAGTTTACTTCTCCTTATGAATTAGCTGAAAAGCTCGATGAGTATGAAAGCATCAGAGAAAGTTTTAAAAGAAAGGAATTACCAAAAAGGAATTGTCCAAATAAAGAAAATGTGAAAGATTTTAAACCAAAGTTTCAAATCAAACCTGAAGCAAACCCAGATAAGCCAAAAGAGAAGGAATTTGATAGAAGGAAAGTATTGCGTTGCTATGAATGTGGGTCTATTAATCATCTTAGACCTCAATGCGATAAGCTGAAGAAACTAGAATCCATATCCCATGTTGTGTCTGCTTCAAACATTGATGGTGTAATGACACGTTACACAAGCATTGGTAAGGTAAATGGTGTGGAGATGAAAATTCTTCGAGATACTGGTGCTACTATAGATTTGATCTGCAACAAGTATGTGAAACCACATATGTATACAAGTGAGAAGGTTTGGTTGAGGACACCTTTAGAAGAATCTTTACAATGCTTACCTCTTGCCGAAGTTGAGTTAGAATGTGAAATGGGACACATAGTTACTAAAGCTGCTGTTTTGAGAGATTCATTGGATCAAGGAAGATATTTACTTGGAAATAAAACTGCTATGTTATTCGAAGAATTGAAAACGAAAGAAGATGTGCAAGTACATATGATAAATGCTATTCAAACTAGGGCCCAGAAGAAGCTCTTAGAAAAGGAAGAACAAAGTACTTCACTTGAACAGCTTGAGGAAAATTTAAATGAAAACATACTAGAAGTTGGAGACAAGCCCAAGGAGACAGAATTACCTTTACCTGAGGTTAATGAGTTACCTCTGCAAGATCTCTTAAAAATTTCTCCAAAAGAATTTGTTAAAGAGCACCAAAAAAGTGATGAATTAAAACCACTTATAGCAGAAGCAAAGGAAAAGACTTCCAAAGTAAATAAATATTTCTTGGAAAAAAATATGCTATTCCACAAGAAAGTAGATAAAAATGGAACTGAAAGAAAGCTGATTGTTGTTCCAGAGAAATTTCGAGAACAACTTAAAACATTTTGCCATGAAGATGGAGTGGCACATTTAGGTGCAGAAAAAACCAAAGACGCTCTTTTCAAAACATTTTTTTGGCCTAACTGTTTGAGTGACGTTGAAAAATTCGTTAAAACCTGTGACTACTGTCAACGAGTCGGTAAGCCTCGAGATAAGAAAAAAGCTCCCTTGAAGATTGTTCCAGTGGTTACAGAAATTTTCACTAAGCTGAATGTGGATGCGTGTGAACCTTTACCTGTCAGTACTTCAGGAAACAAATACATCATAACCGTGATATGTCTATCCTCTAAATATCCCGATGCCATTCCCACTCCTGATTTTTGTTCAACAACCATCGTTGATGCGTTACTCCAAATTTTCAGTCGTCTTGGTTTTCCAAAGGAATTACAAACAGATCAAGGAACATCATTTGTGAGTGTACTTACTACAGAATTTACAGACAAATTTGGAATTAGAGTTGTGAGAAGTTCTGTTCGACACCCTCAAAGCAATCCTGTAGAAAGGATGCATAGAACTTTAAAACGAGTAATCATGTCTTGAATCTGGAAACGATTGGGAGAAAATCTTACCACAAGCATTGTTTGCCTTAAGAACTGTTACTCATGATAGTACTGGTTTCAGCCCGGCAAAACTTGTCCATGGCCGAAATTTGAGGACTCCCATGATGTTAGTCTATGAGAAATTAACAGAGCAAGGTGAAGAAGAAAACGATGTGATACCTTATGTTTTTGAATTGATGAATAGAATGAAGCTTTGTCAAGAACTTGCCATTCAAAACATGCAAGTTGCTAAAAAGAAACAAAAACTGTGGTATGATCTGAAGGCAGAAAACGAGAATTCAAAGAAGATGATTTAGTTCTAGTGATAGCTCCGTCCAAACCGAATAAACTGTCCGTTAATTGGATTGGATCAGGAAAGGTTGTGAAACAACTTTCAGAAACGAATTATATCATAAATTTTCCAGACAAGGATAAAACTCAAGTATACCATGTAAATATGTTAAAGCCATACTTTCAAAGAGAATAAAATGTTAATCTGTTATGTTTAAAAGACAATACGAATAAACAGGAAGATGACGAAGAAATTCCACAGCTAGAAATAGGATTCAAAGATTGTGACTTATCTCAAGTTTGGCAGGATATTCAGTCGAATACGATTTTGTCAGAAATTCAGATAACTGAACTGTGTCAACTGATCGAAAGATATGCAAGCACTTTTTCAAATAAACCTGGTTGTACAAATTTGGCTGAACATGAAATTGAACTAGTATCAGAGCAACCTATTTGCTCCAAACCTTATATTCTTTCCCCTCACAATCTGGAATTTTAAAGGCTGAGATAGAAAGAATGTTGAAGCTAGGAGTTATTGTACCAGGAGAGTCTGATTTTACTTCTCCTATAATATTAGTTGAAGCTCCCGGCAAGAACGCTAGACCTTGTATTGACTATCGCCGTTTGAATAAAATTACTCGAACAAAATTCTTTCCCCTGCCTAATATAGAAGAGTTGATAGAAAAGGTATCAGCAGCTAAAATTATATCCGTCCTGGATTTGACCAGAGGTTACTAGCAAATTCCTTTAAGTAAAAATGCTCAAAGATATGCTGCGTTTGTAACAAACTTTGGAACCTTTAAACCTTTACAACTTCCATTTGGTTTGAAGAATGCACCATATGATTTTAGTAGACTTATGTCCAAAATATTACAAAATTGTGAAGAATATGCAGTACCCTATTTGGATGATGTGGCCATTTTCTCACAAAACTGGAAAGACCATTTGACCCATCTAGAAGATATTTTATCAAAACTGAGCGAAGCAAATTTACATATAAAGCCTTCTAAATGTCAATTTGCTCGAACTTCTGTAAGATATCTCGGACATTTAGTTGGACAGGGATTACGAACCCCTGGTGAATTAAAAGTTGAAACAATAAAAAATTTTCCAACACCTACTAACAAGACCGAAGTTAGAGCTTTCTTGGGACTAGCTGGATACTATAGAATGTATATACCTGGATTTTCTGTGATTGCTGCTCCCCTGACTAATTTGTTAAAGGGTCGAACTAGGAAATCAGCAGTTGACTGGGATGAATCCTGTCAAAAAGCCTTTGAAGAATTTAAGGATAAATTGACTAAAAATCCTGTTTTATACAGCCCGGCTTTTGGAAAGCCTTTCGTCATCCAGTGTGATGCCTCGAACCTTGGTATTTGTGTTGTGCTCTCTCAGGTTGTTGAAAATGAAGAGCATCCCATCATGTAGCCTGAGTAAAAAATTTTCACCTGCAGGACAGAAGTATAGCACTACCGAAAGAGAATGTGCTGCAATTATTTTTGCGTGCAAAAGTTAAGATGTTACCTTGATGGACATGAGAGGTTTACCATACAAACAGACCATAATCCTTTGGTGTGGCTCGAAAAAAAATGCCAGAACCAATCCAAGACTTTTGAGATGGGCCTTAATCTTACAACCTTTCAATTATGAGATTGTACATCGAAGAGGCAAACAGCATCAGAACGCTGATAGTTTAAGCAGTATTCCGTAACTAGAGGCAACTTTTAGCCTATCAATACAAACCCATAACTCTTGTATTGTATGTACATATATTCATTATCTATTACATGCACCTAATTCTAAGGATTCCTATACTCTTCTAGTGCTTACATGTTAATTTTGCGTGGTATATATAGTAAAATTATAAATTCGTGGGATAAGTATTTGCGCTATTGAAGGAAAGGTATCTTCTCGGGCAGAATGGGTGCCTACCATTTCTTTTAATGTTGCATTTTTACCTTCAAAGAACTTTGAATGAATTTTTTTTTTCATAAGACAATTTTTTAGGTTTCGTGAAGGAAAGAGAATAACTGATTTGAATATTTTCCCTGATAAAATTTTTAGTGTTCCAGGAAAGAAAAAGAACTTTTCACTACGTGGAAAAGTTTTCCCCGAAGGAAGGAGGCTGTAGAGAAGTCAAGAGATTGACTGGATTGCCCACCAGATAGCGGGCTAGGAGGTGGTAGTTGTTGTGCTGTTGAGAGTTGATGAGGGACGGGTGTGTACGAAGGTGGAAAAATGTTGCTGATCTTTGATATGTGTGTATTGTGATTGTGTTAATTTTTTCCGTATTAAATGTTCCTGTGCCGTGACATCTGAAGCTACCAAATAAATATTGATGTCAGAAATACGTCTCATCATTCCCCCACGACACTACAATGCATTACCTTTTTTTTTTTTTTTTTTTTGTGCTTAGCATCAGCATGGTAAAGTTTTTTAAAGCATAACGTATAGTATAAGTGTGTGATATAGAGCTTATTCTTATCTCTCAGCTTGAGTCCAAAATAAAAGTAATATACCTTTGTCCCTAAAGTGGTATTACAGCATTCTTGGACTTCACTTACCAGTTTTCTATATTTATAGCAATAACATATTTGCAATACATTACAGCTCTGAGTATTATGCTTGATATAAAATATGAATTCACTTCAGTCACTTCTTTGTTATTCATAAAGATGCTTAAGACTTAACAGCTGTCGTACAGTTGGAATAATAATAATTGAGTTAAATAAGCAGTTCATTTATTAGGATTGCATAGAATTAAACATTTTAATATTTGCACACATTAAGTTATTTACAGAAAGAGGATAAAATATTTTAAATAAAGAGCATGGTTCGTCTGTGAGATGGGGGTGTCAAACATGGGCATGGTCTCAACAGTGTTTGCTTTCGTTTTTTTTTTCTTTTAAAACGAAGCACATAAGAAGCGTGAGTCCACACGCTCATTACAGGCTACAGCAATGATTAATCTCACAGAAGTCTCTTAAGCACCTGATGTCATGCGCATGCGAACTTCTTTCATGGGATGTTAAAATTCAACTAGATCTGATCTTGACTGGCATCGCCATCTCTTACAATCTAAATCATCTAAACGTTTTAATTCACTATTATGCTTTAATTTAAACAAGATTGCAGTTCTTATTATTAACTTCTGCAAGTTGGATCATCCTGGGATCACTGACCCTAGTGATTTGATATACATTGAATAATTGGTCTATAGCAACACTAAATAATTGCACATTAGAAAATAAAAATTACCGAAATGTGTGAGATTTTATGAATAACAATATCGTTCACGTAAATAAAGTACTAATGACAGCATACATTAAAATTCTTTTTTTTTTTTCTGCATTTCGCTTTTTTTTAACGAAGCACATAAGAAGCGTGTGTCAACACGTTCATTACCGGCTTCAGAAATAATTAATCTTCTCACAAAAGCCTCTAAGGCATCTGATGTCATGCGCATGCGAACTTTCATAGGATGTTAAAATTCAAATAGTATATGATTTGACTTTATTGGCATCGCCATCTTATAAATCGAAATTAAACTCTTTGTCGTAAATGGTGACGTCTCTTACAGACTAATTGAGATCAAGTGTTTTTTATTAAATTCAAAATTCATTGTGAGGCATTTAAAAAATGAATATTTATTGAACCATGTTTTTATTCTTATGTCTTCTGGAATGTATTATAAGAAGATTATATATATTTTAACGTTTCATATATTGGGAGTGCAAATTAGTTCGTTTCGGAATATTTTTTATGTGTTCGAAAATGAATTATTTTAGAGCAAAATTAACGAACAGATGAATCAAATATTGTCTATCGATGACTTCTACTTTTCCCCACTTCTCAGTGAATTTTCGGACTTGATCACTAAAAAATATCAAGAAAAATATTGAGGCGATCCAAGTTTGGAATCAATTTGCAATTTCTGCGAAAGAAGTGAATCAGTGATCTGTTAGATGAAGCACCAAGTAATCAATAGGAGCAGAACAGGGCGGGTGCGGTAAAACATCGCATTTGAGCATTTTCAAATTATTTTTTGTAACATAGACCAAACGTTCTTGCGCAAAAGAATAACTTTGTTATGTCTTTGCTCGTATTTCCCCCATTTTTCTCGTAATTCACGACTTAAACGAATCTGTTTGTAGCCTATACTGAATGCACGTAATGAAATCACCAGGTTGCAGCAGCTCATAGAATACGACACCCTTTTATTCATACCAAATACCTTGCATGATCATCAAACCATGAGTATTCTACTTTGGTGTTGATGTTGAGGTCGATGGCAGTCAGAGCCATCGGGGAGGTGCGGCACTCGGGCAATGCCGCTGAGAGCCTCCCACCGTGATTAAGAATTAAAATACTATTCTGAACAATAATAGCTTTTTACATGTACTGAAAGTATGGAAGTTTAATTCTACGTGGTTAGCTGGGCGTTGACTGACGCCATTATTAGGCAATGATCAAGGTGATACTTATAAAGGAGGTATTAAGTTGATTTATGATTAAAGAAATCCCCTTCAAACATGTTGAGACCAAATGTGTGACTTCTAGGCGCTAAGTCTGGGTTCAAATGGACTTGTAAATCATCAGTTATATACTGTTTTCTGCATCTAATTATAATATTTTTTTACGCGTGCTTCTATGTTTGCTTATATCAAGTTGCTCAAACTAAAAGTAAAATGAAGATAAATTAAACGGTCAATTCCTAGCAATGCACAATGCATTACTGCTTCACCGGCCATGACCGGAATGAAAAGAATTAAGAAGTATAAATTTAGCAGTTGGTGGATTTGGGTATATATGAAGTTCATAGCATATATTATTGTCTGTAGTCTATGCAAAATATTGTTAATATTAAGTAAATAGATTTACACTTAATTTGATAATTCATTCTATAAATTGCTTAATACTGTTGGATATTACCAAGTTCACGCCAAGAAAATATGCCTCTGGGTGTAAAAAATGAAAATTATCGGAAAAACAGAAGAAAAACTAAACTTCAAGAAGTCTCAAGTACTCTTGGCTGCAAAGTAATTCTGACAAAGAAATTTCTTCAACTTCAGAAACTACAATTCAAACTTCAACTGGACTAGAAAGATCTGTGTAAAGTACACAGTCCAGCAGTGAAAATGTTGAAATTTGTTGAATCGTATGTTTATACAAATACCGAAAATGAAAATAATGAAGAAAATGAAAATAACAAATATGATCAAGAGAGTATAAATGATCCTAGTTTGTGACTAGGTATTAACTGATTAAAATGTTTTATATTAAAATCGGAACTGTGCAACATAAAGGAGTTTTTGCTAAAACTGCTGCAGGTAGATCATCTTTCACAATATTATGTTTTAAAAAATGCCAAATAGTGAATTCAACTTCGCTGCTGATTAATTTATTCAAAGGCGCAAGACTTCGTATTTTGTTCTTGCTGTATGATGTTTTCCAAAAGATGAGGAAATAATAAAATTACGCGATTTTTAGGTGGCTATAATAACTTGAGAAAGCCGTCAAATGTAATCCAAGATTATGAACGCTCTAGTTGTCATATTAATTCACTTATTACTTGGAAAGAATAATTGATACGACTAAATTTATGTTCGACTATTGATGAGACAAATCAAGTTAATAAAAGGAAACGGCACGACTCGAATTACTATTTCAAAGAATTGCAGACTCGATTCTGTTTTTAGCTTTAATAATCTTCCACTTCGAAGAACTCACGAAACAATAAGTAAGCCTAATAATGAAAAATTTTAAAGTTTAATTGAATTATTAAGTAAACACGATATAAAAGCTGCCATGTATTATAGTATCCAAACGGATTGTACTCCTGATATTTTCCACAAGGAGCAAACGTCAGTCATTATTAGATATGTAAACTTTGAAGAGTAAAGGGTAACTATAAGGTTTATTGAAGTAACTGATCTGATTGGTTAAAGACTAGAAAAAACTCTTTTGGAAGGATTTAGTGAACTTGATTTGGAGTGCAAGCAAACGACATCAGTAGCAACATGGAAGGGAAATATAAAGGTGTACAGTCTAGAATGTTTTCTCTAAATTCGCATGCAATTTATGTAGCTTACTTGTCACATTACTTTAATTTATTAATTTGTAATGCCACTTCCAGCAGTATACATTGTAAAAATTATTTTGCAATGTTGCAACGCTTATATTGCTTATTTTCTGCATCTACAAAAAGGTGGGAAACTACAAAACATTACTCTTAAACCATCATGTGGCACTCATTGTGAAGCCAAAATAGATTCGACTGAAGCTGTCTATACAAAGTTTGCAAACACTTGTAATGCCCTGAAAGAATTTATTAATATAAGTAACAATAATGCAGCGGTATTCGAAACCAAAAGTTTATTAGATGCAATACAAGATATGCCATTTATTTTATGTTTAACTAGCTGGAACCCGGCGCGTTGCTGCCGCAGAAGAAATAACTTTGGAAATATCGTTTAAAATTTAAAATAACTGTCTTGTTTAATTAGGAATGATTGGAAGAATAATATATATTTTCATATCGGAAATGAATACATTCATTGAAATTAAGTGATATATAAAGTAAATAATATTAATTCTATTTTTTAAAAACTTTATTGCTCAAGACTTTAGGGTTGGATTCCCCCCCCCCCATCTTCAACAGAAACAAATAAGGGCAAATAATTAGTATTCGAAGTTTCATCGTAATCGGATGAGCGGTACGGCACCGCATAAGAGAC